>JAIPMN010016608.1:0-15012 GCA_020650975.1 Apostichopus californicus
CCCCCCCCCCCCCCCGCCAAACAAATTTGGAAGGAAGAAAATAAAAAAAGGTGAGATTGTGGAAAAATAAGGGGAAAGTACTTCAACATCAGTTAAGTCAAAAGTTGCAAAATAGAACACCAGTTTTCAACCAAGCATCCTTCATCATATAAACATATGTATACATGTATTTATGCATATATATCAAAGGGGAGTGGATACTCCTTTACAGTAGACCTGTACCCTACATTTCTCAAAGGGGAGTGGATACTCCTCCCCAGTAGACCAGTACTCTACATTACTCAAAGGGGAGTGAATACTCCTCCCCAGCAGACCAGTACCCTATATTTCACAAAGGGGAGTGGATACTCCTGCCCAGTAGACCAGTACCCTATTTTTCACAAAGGGGAGTGGATACCCCTCCCCAGTAGACCAGTACTCTACATTACTCAAAGGGGAGTGGATACTCCTTCCCAGTAGACCCATACCCCATATATCTCAAAGGGAAGTGGATACTCCTTCCCAGTAGACCAGTACCCCATATCAAAGGGAAGTGGATACTCCTTCCCAGTAGACCAGTACTCTACATTACTCAAAGGGGAGTGGATACTCCTTTCCAGTAGACCCATACCCCATATATCTCAAAGGGAAGTGGATACTCCTTCCCAGTAGACCAGTACCCCATATCAAAGGGAAGTGGATACTCCTTCCCAGTAGACCAGTACCCCATATTAAAGGGGAGTGGATACTCCTTCCCAGTAGACCCATACTCCATGCCATCACATCCACCACTGTAGGATCAGCAGATGATGTAAGGGAAAATTGGGCTGAATACCAGGAGTTTAGAAGATGTTCATGTGCAGATTGCTTAAACTATGTTTAAGTTTTTCATGTAATTTCAAAAAAGACACAATTAAAACATTCTTTAATACCTTCCTATTTGATTGATATTTTTTAGGAACTCTGGCATATTCCTAAATCCATTGACTATGTTACTGCAGCCTCTTTACCTTGTTCGTACGGGACGGCATGGCTGGGCTTGACAAGAAGGGCCAAGGTGCGAGAAGGGTAAGTCAAACCATTTGGAATATGTACAGTGATGAAGTGGATAGATGTGGGGGATAGAAGTGGATAGATGTGGATCGATTGTGAGGCTCAACTCTACTTGGCTCATTTGTATTCACCCATAACTCTGACACTAGCATCAAATTTAATAAGAGAAAAAACTATTGTAAACAAACCGCCTACCTACTGTACATAGTATCTGTACTAAAGCCAAGGTCTAAATGTTAGAGGGGCTCTGTGGGTATTGTTTTGTATTATCTAGCCAGCCCTACCTGCCTGCCTTCAGTTTTCAGTTTAGTCTGCCCCTGAAGACGATTCCCATAGGATCGAAACTTTAGGCCCTTTAAGGTAAAGACCCAACCTTAAATTGACATGGTATAAATTCTGAATACAGTGTCTCTTATGATTTCAGTTCCTGAGTTATCTGTACTTCAAAAGGGGTAAAAAAACAAAAAGAAAAAGCTTTAAGACAGCCAGCCACCATCTTTGAAGTCCGGTCAAGCGACTTCATCTGCATAACTTGTGACATGAACAATATGTTGAGGTGGTCTCATATCTGCTCATATCCTACATTAATGTTTAAAAACATAAAACAATGGAAGGTCGGTCGCCACCAGTCTATAATTGCCAGCTTTGTAGGTCATTGGTCTTACCATAGGCTACTCCTAAAAATTGCATTCTCATGCCGTAGGAAAGATACACTACTTAATATAAAAAAAAACTATTACAAGGAATCATTTCTGAACTTATTGATTCACTCTTTACAATGTTGATCGACTTACCTTATAAAGCAAATGTCAATAGTTTACCAGGCCAGTATAAAGTTTCTGTACTTGAAGAACCTGTTTACCCCAGGAGAAGCTGTGACAAGGTCAATGTCTATTACCATACTAAAATAACACAGAAACACTCATTAATGTAACTTGTAAAAACACATCTGTCATTGATAGCCTTAGTTTGTCACAGCTTGGTCTGATCTGATTGTTTCCTCTTAAAGACAGCTGGTTGTCTTCGATTTTATAAATTTACAATCGAACCATGTTTCAATGTCCACCCGATTCTACACACGTTTGAAATGATACAACACGTTCCTTTCAAAGAAAGTTATAAGTTTACTTATTTCCTGATCGAAAAAGCTTTTTTTCTTTTGGAAGCGGGGGGGGGGGGGGGGGTTAGCCTGAACCATCTGACAACAATTAAGTGTTATTTCTTTGTCCTTTTATGGAAAGGGTTATGAAAGGGGTTGTAGGTTACTGTAAAAGGTTTCATGATTTCTTTAGAATGTAAAAGACTCTTTCAGTGTTGAAAACAACTATTGTGGCAATAATACAAGAGTTTGTTGACACACTTTGTTCTCAGCTCTGATCAACGTTGTCCAAATTTAGCAACTACTTGTTTTGTATGCATCGTATAAGATGCTCGAGTTACAATAAAATATATAGGACAAAGGTCATGAAGCAGTTGTGTATTTCAACATTAAAACCAAACAACAATCATGAATATAAGGAAATAAACTGCCAATGATAGATACTCGTATGGATGGAGAGGAGGATAGATACTTTATATGGCAATGCAAACTAAGTTTTCATAGTCATAATTCAAGTAGCCTGTGTGTCAATTCTCTCGTTACGAGGGGTTTGGAAGAGACTACTTTCGTATGTTTCTCGTTTTGAGGGTCGTTGCTGCTAACAGAGGATTGTTTGTACCGTCGATGTTCAAACGCTGACGGCGAGTCTTGGAGTCTTGGGCAGCAATGCCATGGGGACCCGAGTTGTATTAACTAGTCAAGGCCAGTCTAGTCACTGCCAGCGAAATTCCCAGCTGGAGTTGAGTCATCGGCTCAATTTTGCCAAAATTAGACCATAGAGGGAAATTTAGTGTTTGATACGTACTGTTCTTTTCTAGTCTGAAAACATCAAGCTACGAAACCTGTGGTAACCACTCTTTAATACCCACCCCCTCGCCAGATTTTTCTTCTTTTTTTGGGGAGTATTTGTAGGCTGATTAGGAATCGCTGCTGGGAATGTTACATAGCGTTAGATCATTAAGTACAGTTTTAAAGCAAGAGGTTTCATAAATGCAATAAAAACCAAACAAGGCAAAGAGTTTATTTTTACAAGATGAGGATGTGAAAGGAAATCAAGCTAACACGGCAGAGAACATCAACAGTATTTCATATCACAACAATGGAGGTAGGACTTCCCGTATCATTATCTGTCTGCTAAATGTTTAAACCTTGCGGTTTTATTCAGCGTTTGTTACACTTGTAACAAACAGGTCTAACATGCAAGTCAATTATTGACTTTCATTTGATTGCCTTCTGTTTCGAGTCCGGCCGATTCTTTTACTTTCTCTTCCTGTTAGAGTAAGTCATAAAAAAACAATCTTGTATTAAACTTTCAGGGGCGTATTAACCTGTACGACTTTCGTGTTTAGATATAGTCTTAACAATCACGTCTTGAATGGCATAAAAAGGCCCTTGAAATTAAAGCATTAATAAGAAAATTGTAACTATGGCTTTTGCTATATTCAGTGCAGCTTTGCTGTTACGTTGTGCATGTGAATGGGTGTGCATATAAGGAACATATGCAGCTCTATTGATCAAAAAAATGAACTATGAAGTGTTATGATAGCAATGATCAAATTTAATAAAATCACTAATGCTCCATAGACCAATAAATTTGTTTGAAATGAAGGGATTATTTCTGCTAAGTGCAATTACTAAAGAAGATGGACCAAATATGGACAGAACTACATTTAGACAGCTACATCTTTCTTACTAAAACAAACATATGCAATTGGCCGAATTGGGTTACTTATTCTACTGCTGTTTCATCCAAGAAACAATTGAACCCAAAACACATCCTCCCCTCCCCCTTTCCTTCCCCTTCCCCTTTCCGTCCCCTAACCTCCAAAAACAAAATAGTACAGCTGAATTGTTCCAATTGATACTGCAGTAAATTCATTTTTATGTTTTATAGCTTATTAGGTGTCTACCTGAAAAAAAGCATCTGTTTGTATCATACCCTCACCTCCAGACACCAAACCTAGAAAGCATTTCAGAGTAGTAAAACTTGCTATATTCTGCCATCTTGTGGTATCCAGATAAATTACCTCTTCAGTATTTTTATCTTTGGTAAACTGAGCAAAGTGAAACTGTAGAATCTAACAGATTTGGGTTATAATACAGAAACATACTCCATGTTGTTGTTTTAAGATGCTGATGTGTAGTCAGCGTAATTTCGTGATTTCTTATCTCGTTAGTTTTGATTACTCTTTTCCCTGTTTTGGTTCCTTCTACAGCGAGACTGTTCTGGTTACTGCAGCTGCCGGTGCTGTGGGTTTAGCAGCTGTTGACCTTGCTTCTCATGTCCTTGGAGCAAAGGTTAAGAAACGTTTCATGATTTATTAGTTTTAACATAGCAGTAACTTGAGACTCCACTTCCTCTCACAACCCCCTCCCACCCCCCCCCCCTCAAAGAAAAACAAGAGAGGATGAATTAAATTTCATTCAGATAATATAATTTGTATAGAAACTGACAGATTTTCTGTCCATTTTTGCCTGCAGGAAAATTAAACATTAATCTTTATGTTGGTATATGAACTAGCTCGGCAGCATCAGCGATGAAACATGTCATCTGATTTCATAGTCACTATTTAAGTGGGTAGGGGGAAGGGATGGGGTTAGCATAGGCTGTAATTACTAATTACATACTGTTGCACTAAGACCTACACTACTCTTAAAGTTGATATCACAAGTCTCATGTTACAAATACGATATGCATGAGGAAGACATTCCTCTGCCATTTTTTTTATGCTGAGTATAAAATGTGATTTGTAGTCTTAAGCACATGTCAGTATGAAATGTTACCATGTTTGTTTTATCAAAACATTTTTTTTTCACAACTAAGCTGTGTGCCAAGAAAAAAGTGGATTGATACTTTAAGTTCAAACAATGTTACCCTTACCATCATATTCAGTTTTCAAGCTATCTTCTTTACTTGCAAAGTTAGCCCTGAAGTCACATTGATATAAATTATAGCTTGAAAATCGAACTTTGATGGTGTGCCCCTTTTACACTTTAGGTGATTCAATTTCTCTTTCACAAGCACGTTTATTTATGATCTCTCTTTTCCCTCATCAGGTGATTGGGGCAGCTGGGGGTCCAGAGAAATGCCAGCTTCTCGCAAAACGAGGAGCTTTTGCAACTATCGACTACAAAACGGAGAGCATCCGAGACAAAACCAAAGAAGTGACCGATGGAGAAGGAGCTAATGTCATCTTTGAATCTGTAGGAGGAGATACATTTAAACAGTGCCTTAGAAGGTAAACTGAATTGCTCCCTCACCCATCTTCCACCCCTGCCCTCCATCTCTCACTCCTTCTTTCTCATCTACCCCCCCCCTCCCTCCTCCTCCTTGCACCAGCTCATCTTCCTCTCCCTAAATATCTTCTTATGAATAAAAGTTCTGCCGGATAGGTTAAGACAAGTGCATTCTCAAACTAGGACATCAAATCAAGTAGTATTAACTACAGGATGTGTAGTTAATACACATCAAATGATGTATTAGATGAAATTCTTTCCCCATTATTACCTTCCTCTCTCTGTCTCACTCTCTCTCACAGCATTGCGTGGGAAGGTCGCATTATGGTCATTGGTTTCGCAGGTGGAGAAGTTCCTAAAATTCCAGCTAACATACTTCTAGTGAAGAATGTATCAGCCATTGGCTTCTATTGGGGGCAGCATGCACTAAAGGACAATGCCGCTTACAGAAAGTCTGTCGAAGACGTGTTCAAACTGTGTGATCAAGGCAAGATCTCTCCTCACATTGGGAAAGTTTGGACACTTGACCAGGTAAAATACAACTGGACATCATTTTATTCATTTATAATTTTTTATCTCCAAATTTTAATTTTTTTGAGAGAGAGAGAAGATAGTAAATGTACAGAGTTTCAAAAAACTTAGGGCAGGACTAACAAGACAAATAAATAGACGGTCCTTTACATAAAGAGAGGAGAAGTTAAGCCGTAAAATATGGTTCATCAACTGAAGTAGGACAATTGCTAAATGCACTCTTGAACTCCCAAAAAGAAAAAGTTGAACATTTCCATGTGTTCCCTTAGACCCAGACCAAACAAGTACAGTATCTTACTATTTAACATGTTTCAGGAAACTGACAGACAATTCATTGAATTTGGGACTGTAACCATGGATACAGCTTTCATTCTTTGCATAAGACACCGGGAAGGAGCATTGTCTCCATGATAGGGACATGATCATCATTGAGTGAATGAAACTCTTTTAGGTGTGGTTCTCATATCACCAATGTTCAATCAGTTGATGTAAATTGAGAAAACTTTCCAAGTTTCAAGACTGTTTATCTGCTAGGAAGGACCTTTGTACATAAATGTTTATCAAGCCAACATTTCACTGGTCTGCAAACTTTTCCTTTTTATTTCCAAGCTAGTGTTCTGTTTAAGTTAATAAGCATGTAAGTATGATCTTTCCTTCATATCTCTCTTCGCAGGTAAACGAAGCTTTTCTTTCGGTGAAAGATCGCAAATCTACCGGTAAAGTTGTGGTGAAGATGGATTAGCATTATTTTAGCGTTTAATATTAGTAAATTAAGAAAATTGCCAATGTTATTAAGTTTTTTTGGATAATTATTATACTGCCATTCAATGCTCATAATGAACCATGAGAGAATATTTTCATTAATTATAAAGATTATCATAAAGAGTATATAATATGTCACCAAAGTAAGATTGAGAGAATTTGTGTTAAGGTGCTTGGATGTCACAAATACTTTTTTTATATTTTTTTTAGCATTATCTAACGATTCTGTAGTTTTTTTTCTAATTTCCAAATAATACCATATTTAGGTAAATGTGTTTTTGCTTCTGGTATTTTCCTCTTCACTTTGTCAGATTTGATATACTGTGGAGAATTAAAGCAATAAATTAGAGTTGTGTACAACAACTTGAATACAACTTATCTTGTAATGGCTAGGGATACTTCTTGGTTTAAGCAAGTCTTCATTGCAAGACCACTTGCTCGTGCAGAAAAACACGCTGTACTACTGCGGGAATTTATCGAGTTGAGTTCATTCCAGTTAGCCCAACAAAAACACATCGTTTTGATATAATATCAAAATTTACATATGTATGGGAAGTACACATATATATATATATATAGGAATGAACAACATTATAAATCAGCTAGTTAGGTTCTACTCTGCACCTTTGCAATCTACTGGCCTTGATGTGGATATGCAAGCAATCTTAAGGTAGAATAAAGCAGCTGTGCTTTTGAAGAATCACCCTTTTGGATAAACTTTAAGAGACTGCTGCTGTTAATGGGTCATCTGGATTCTGCTTGGCTTTACAAGCAAGCATCTATCAGGTCTTTAAAAAATTTCTTGTAAAATTCAAAAATATTTGAAACAGCACAATCAGTGTACAGTATGTTGATATTCCTTATCATATAGAGTCGAACATTACCTCCTACAGAAAGAGGGCGGGGTGGGGGGGGGGGTTGGTAATCATTTGTGGAGGGCATTCTTAGATGAGTCCAGGCTGTGAGAACCACAACTGTATCTTTGTTTCAAGGCATTCATTTTGTTATAAATATATGTAACGAGTCGCGTCATTTCAAGTCATGGTTGGTAGCTCTCCTGACTGAGATGAGTCATCGACATGAGTCACCGTGTTACAACAATGGTACACTGTGAAGGGTCAATGACTTTACCATTGCACAAATAAGGCAAAGAATAAACATCCTCACAGATCATGTTGTTTACTTCTGCTTCTTTATATATTTTGATACAAAGACAAAGTTTGTACACATGAAATCATCATCCTCATCATTTCCCAAAAGAGAGATTAAAATTCTTCCAACATTTTACAATGACTTATTAATTATTTTGTATTATACAACACCTAATTATATTCCGGCCATTTGATTGGTCAATTGCTCTTCGATTGCATGCAAAATCCGCTCTATTGCAAGCTATGAAATAGAACCGTGCGTTATACTTTTTTGATAGCACTTTTTTCAATGGTAAGAGAGCAGAGAAACCTGTCTGTTCAAAACAATCTGCTGCATGAGTGCATTTAACATCCAATTATATCCAAATTTGAAGGTGTTGTATAAAACAAATAATGAATGGTTTCCATTCGTGCAATAGCGCAAATATTTCATTCGTTGAAAGATGTAATTTGTTCCTGTAATTTGTTCCATTCAACTCGGCTGCGGCTCGTTGAATGGAACATTCCATCTTTCAACTCATGAAATATTTGCACTATTGCACTCATAACCATTCATTATTTGTATACTATTCTCTTGTCTTGTTAATTATTTGTGATTCATTAATTACCATAGATACAAAGAATGTTGACAGAGTACTAATAGTTTACAAACGCAGGCTTCCCAAAGTTAACAGTTCCATGCCATAAGCCATTCTCCGATCCAGGAAAGACCAGCCAAACTCTCAATCGGTCTGTTGTCAACTACAGACCGATAACTTTGGGTCTATACGCTACTTAGTTTTTTTTTTGCCTGTTTTTGCTGATTTCGTATTTCAGAGCGAGTAGCAATATGTTATCGTGGCATAACAAAAAAAATCCAACTTAATCCTGTAGAATCACAAAATGTGTGATAATTAAGGTTTATTTAGTTATTTTCATCCATTACTTGTAACCATTTCGTTTATAATTTTTACAAAGATATAGGCGGCGAAACAGAAAAATACCACTGTATAATATCAACTTAAAATATTTTGCTCTTTCTAACTTCTGTAAATAATACAAGAAACAGAAATATCAATTTGTGATATTACTTCATGAGTTGCGACATATTTGATTGTTTTGTAAGAAACAATTTAAGCTATGTCTGCTCTCTGAAGTGAAAAACTAGTGCAAGAACAGTAAAAGGATGCCATAACATTGAGATCGTTAGAATTTGAAAACTGATAGCAGATAACAAGTTATGATAAGGAATCCAGTCATCTGATTTGATCTGCGATAGCTAGTCACTTAATGTGATCATATTTTTTCCTGGGACTTACGACAGATATGATATTCATGTTGACCCCCTGATGTAGACATCAACTGTTAGAAACTACACTGTATGTTAAAAGAGGGATACAATGTTGATGGTCTCTCTGTGATTCAGTGGTACTATGTTTGTGATTTTTGGAATTCTCAGTTGTTGATTTGTTTGGCATCAATTAGAAACTGCTGTTTCATTATGATCACTAATCATTTTTTTTACATTTTTGAAAGAAAATATTACTCTCTCCAACACAGCATACTCTGAGACACCATAACAATTAGTGCAAAGATGAATTACCACTCCATATGACTGTTGTTTGTATTTTGGTCCAAGTTTATCAAAGAAACAGGTTTTTTGTTTTACATTTGTTTACATTTGTTTGTGACAGAGGTCTTGTGAGGACAAACATTAAACCGAATTGCACAAAATTGTTGCTATCCAGAAAGAGTAGCTTGTAAACTAACAGTGTCTACCATCTAATAATACATCAATTAATTTGAATTGTGAAACTGGTAATGCCTATGTGCACTTTACCAGTACAGTTATGAAATTTCATCCAAAACAAAATTGATGAATTACCATGATTTAAGTGACATCACTATGAACAGAACACTCCATCATACTTTCAATTATACGCAAAGTAAAAGGGCGGAACTCTCCTTTGGCAATTTGACAAATTGATTACTTAACTCTTACTACTCACTGATAAATTACTTTCCATGCCTGACCAACCCCCCCTCCCCTAGTCAAACCTACATGGCAGTCGACTTCACGACCTGACCCCATGGTGACACCCCCTCCTTTTAAAATCTTGGATCTGCTCCTGTGTTCAATTTATTACGATTGAAATCATGCCAAGCAATCTTGTGCTGGTTTAGTTTGTGTTCTGAAGACTAAATATCATTATAGGTTTCAATTAGTAACAACGTAGTAATAAATAATGAATGAAGATCTCTAAATGCAGGTCCTAATTTGCCTTTCTCTTGTCAATTAGAAGCTTCCAACTTAAGAAAAAGAGATAAAAGCTAGCTACCTATCACTGGTACAGTATCATCCTACTCTTCATCTAACAACTTGTCATAAGAACATAGAATATTGGACACTCCACATTCTGGTCTCTTACAGAACACATCACTTTGGGGTAAAACTTCTCTTCTGTAGGTAACTTAAATCAGTTCGCCAGATTGGTAATCATTTATAAAAAAATCTCCATACAATGCAGAAAATATACACACTCTTTTAAAGGGATATTCTGATAGCAATTAATGTAAATCTTACATGGCAAAAAAGAAAATACTCCACACAGTAAGTTGAAAACCCATCTTAATAACTTGTTCCTAACTCAAGGTATGGTAGATTCAATGGAAGTTATGGAACCTAGTTTGACTGGCTAAATCCCTCAATTCTTCCCTGGTGTAAATCACAGTAAGTGGTCTGTGATGTCATAATGGCAAATGCACTTTAACAAGCTCTTCTTTACTGTTATAATCTTCTAGTCCATTTTTCCTTGAAACATGATCCATTTGGAAAACTTGCATAACTGTCAAGGTTCTCTGTATTTAGAATTTCGTCAAATATGCAACTCTTTCTTAGAAATATTATTTACCTCTGTGAATAAGAGAGTTAGGAACAATACCCTATTCAGCTCAATGGTTGTGATGACAGCATTCACTCCACAGATGCAT
The DNA here is from genome assembly GCA_020650975.1 of Apostichopus californicus. NCBI lineage: Eukaryota > Metazoa > Echinodermata > Holothuroidea > Aspidochirotida > Stichopodidae > Apostichopus > Apostichopus californicus. The sequence goes on from JAIPMN010016608.1 coordinate 10,783, forward strand.
TGACAACATACTACCACATTTGAAATATTCATATCTTCATCATACTAAATGCTATGAAGATGAGGTTTTGTCGTACAGCTTGAAAAATTTTCCAGTATTTTCATTTTAAACCAATCGACTTCAGCCACCGGAATATCCCTTTAAATATCACTCTCTGTCAGAAAAACAAAAAATTTGTTCAAGCAGAGAGAGCTGATCTTATCAAGTTCTTCACCAATAGCTGCCCTCTATGGCAAGCACAAATAACCCTGGGTCGGGGATCTCATAAAAACTCTCTGAGGCATATCAACTACTATTGTCACTGGAACTGGCCATCTCCATATGAAGATGGTGGCTTAGGGCCAAGTTGTGAGGGGTCCTCCATCTGTGGATTAACTGCATGGAGAGAGAATGAAAAATAGGATAGTTTAATAGATAAATAAACTGTGATGATTGCAAACTGTCTACAGTAGCGCAACAGACATAACATACCAAGAGTCCACATCACAAACCAGGAGTACAACAAAGAGTATAGTTGTAACTGATCATGTTAACATATATATTAGATTTTTAATTGGGAGGAGCCAACTACAACCTCCCCCCCCCCCCTGTAAGCATATAATACTGAAAGTGACTGAACTGCAAAGACTAATATAAGTGACAGAGGGACAAGATAACATCATTATTATATGGAATTTTTCAACAATTTCAGAGGATAGCAATATTTAACACTTTCAGCAATAACACATCATTGATATAGTGAGGCACTTTCAAGACTTACAACTGTGAAGCACTTTCAAACACTTTTTTCAAACACACATTTTTGAAACTAATACAGGAATAAACTGAAACTAACTGCTTTAGCACAACAGCAAACAGCAGGGCACATTTTAAGAACTGAACTCTTTAATAAACAAGTTACTGAAGCATAACAATTCCACAAACTTGGAATGGAAGCTCTGTGTTCATAATGACAAATTCATTTAAAAAACAGAATACCATTGTATTGTCTGGTATGCACTTCCTTCATTCACCATTCATGATACCGACACGATAAACAATATAGGACCTTGGTACAGATAAACAATATAGGACCGTGGTACAGATAAACAATATAGGACCGTGGTACAGATAAACAATATAGGACCGTGGTTCAGATAAACAATATAGGACCGTGGTACAGATAAACAATATAGGACCGTGGTACAGATAAACAATATAGGACTGTGGTACAGATAAACAATATAGGACCGTGGTTCAGATAAACAATATAGGACCGTGGACAGATACACAATATAGGATCGTGGTACAGTTACACAATATAGGACAGTGGTACAGATACACAATATAGGACCGTGGTACGGCAAAGACTTACCTGGCCTAAACTGTTCAGCTGACATTCTTGTCATTAGAATACCAATGCCTTCAATCATGGCCAAAAGAACACCACCTTTAAAAAAAAAATTTAAACAAAGATTAAATTGAAAGTGTGATGTCAGTACAAATACTACACAGGTGATGTAATGCTTACAACAGAATATTAAGAATTCAATCCAGACAATTACTGGAAAATAAGCTATTTGACTGTATAATAAAATGTGAGATGGAGTGAGAATGGACATGAATTGATACTAAGATAACAGGACTGGATGTCCTACTGTATCATTCATAAGGCTGCACAATTCATGCTCTACTAATACCCTTGAAACATTGCACAAGAGACTAAGATATGGAAATACAACGTTGATTCAATTTGGTGGCCACAGAAACAGCTCCCCCAAGTATCTTAATTGATTGGTGCATATTGTCAAAACTTGTTAAAAAATCAAACCTAAAGTTTACTATTAAACCTCCAACCAAGAATTTTTGCCACAAAAAGTATAAAATAAATGCTACTTCCATACTTTTTTCAACATTTTATTAAATTTTCTTTACAAATATCTCCCTCCGGTTTGTTTCTCTTCTATACCATTCTACTTGATTCAAAACTCCAAAATACACAATCAGTCTCTGGTTACAAATAAGAAACTTCTGCACAACCTTTCTTCATTGTAACTTAATCAACCATTAAAACAGAAAGTACAAAAACAAACTACATACCAACTGTAGCAGAAGCAGCCATTGCAAAAACACCATCTGTAAATGAAAACAAATATTAATGAGCACACGTACATGTTTAGCTTCCTGCATACACATCAAAAATCAACACGAAGACTACAAGGAACTCATCAAAGAACTTAAAGGAATTAGGTCTAATGGTTGTTGACTTTAAGATGCAATCTCAACTTAGCGATCATATAATAAAACTGAAAAAGTTCTGGTTTTACTTGCAACTTGACATACATCAAATATTTTATTTTGTGTCTTGCACTGGTGTCAACAACAGGTTTAGATGCCTCAAACAGAGGCGGCAACTATTATGAACAGATGTTGAAACTTCATGTTGTCCTACAACAATTTCAGAGCAGGCGCTAAGTGAAACCCTGGAATGCTACTGTAAGTTCTGATCAGATATTATCCTCCAACTACCAATGGAAAAAAAAATCTTTCTCCTTAGACTACAGTATGATATATAAATATATGTATATTCTAAATTTCTGCCTAAAAGCCATTCTTTAACCTCCCAACTGAATTAATACATCTGTCAAGATTCCAAACACTTATATAGATACAGCATATCATCATATATATGAATGCACTCACTCCTAGCTGCAAGTACCGCCCCCGTCAGGGCTCCACTTGTGATGGAATTCCAGGGGTCCTCTTTCTTCCTGATGTGTACCAGGGTACAATCGAAGGTGGAAAACAAACCTCCCCAGACAGCAAAGTTACCTGTGAGATGAACAAAGATGTCAATAATAGTCTGCTTTTACCTACTGTACATTTCATTTGGCCTTGGCCAAGTTAAATACCGTTGTATACTATGCATAATCTCAATTAATTCTTACAGTTTCTTACCTTTGACGTGAAATGAACTCTGGCATTCCCTCTTCGCTGTACTACAGGAATATGTAGCAGCGTACAGGCAATAATTTAGCAGTGTTCTAATTTTGTGTAGTAGATTTGAAAGCTCTGAACTTTGTCCCTTATAAAATACAATGTTCTTTGTTTCTGTTTATAACCAAACACTGCTATATGTAAACGTTTGCACTTGTATAGCCACTTGCCATTTTGCCTAGCATGTTTTGTGATGCACCTGGATAAACTGGATATATTATTCTCTGGTGCAATGCACCTGGATAAATTATTCTCTACTGTATTATAGAACTATTAAGTCTTGAACACCCTACCTCACAGCTAAGATTTAACCTCTTAATACAGTACTTGCTGAACCTAACAAATACAAATATTGTGATGGAGCCTGCGAGGTAGTGCTTAAATCGTGATTGCTAGAAGAGAATTGTGATACAATACTTTATTTTTTTTCGAAATATTCTGAATCTAAGAAGCTTTATTTCATACTATTACTGATTATGCAGCAATTATGATGGTTCTTGGATGTACATACCTCCAACCACTGGTGCTTTGTGTTTGACTGCTAGAAGGCTGCCAATAAGTCTGTTTTTGTAACCCTGTAATAAAACAAATTATGAAACTGTAATTAAGTACATTGAAACGTAACAAAATGGCTTCATTTGAGATATGTACAGGACAGACAGCAATGTAGGCCAAATATGTTAACTACATTGACGTGTGCTTAAACTACCAATGTTAAATAAGTAACAAGTAAAAACAGTGCAATGAGAAATCGACTAAAAACAGAGAAATGAAGAATAGACAACCTACAGTACAGTAACTCATATCACATTGCTAGATGTTACATAAAATGGTTTTATTGCTACCTAAATTCAATATATTTATCACTATTTACAGGTATATATATGCCTGTTTAACTCTTTTGTATCAAATGTAATTATATATGCCTACTTAATGATGAAACAATATTACACCACAGATCTTAAAACCACAAATACAAACTGTAACTGATCACTATAAATTAATTTCATTAAGTTTCCTGGTTGTTGTTTAAAGGTGTTGTTTTCTTCTTTATTTGGTTATTAGCAGAAAAGTGGCATCTCATAAGTTAACATGCAAGAGTACTCACTGCAGGTGCATTTCTTGCTCCTAGTATTGAATGAACTAACCCTCCACCGATACATCCCATAGAAAAGGCTCCTCCACAATCATCTACTATCCTCCATGGGCTGTTGAAAAATAACCAGAACATATAGTAACATATAAATGCAATGC
>JAIPMN010016614.1:0-18300 GCA_020650975.1 Apostichopus californicus
CAGGAGTGCGGTCACCGTTATTGAAGGATCCATGTTCTTTTTCAACCAGGTATCGATTACCGCAAAACGGACACGTTGGTATTTCATTCAAAGCAAACTCTGGAAGAAACGAAACACGCCGATCGGTTGGAATTTAAAAGAGTCATTTACAGTGACAAGTCATATTTTAGCTTGCTAGATTAAATAAATTTTTCTTTTTATTCAGATCATGACCCTCCAAATTAACCTCATATACTGAGGACTGTTGAAGTAGATAAATAAAATATCTCAGAGGGTAAAAAAATTGCTATAAGGGTCATAGTAAACAGGTTGCTGAAGTCTGAAGACAAGTGACCATTACTGGAATTTCTAGCATATAATTAGGCTAAGATTAGCATATCACCTCTTGTAAACATTCACAGCACCAGCTTATATCTTTAATTGATCAAGTGATTTAAGTTTGATTAAATTTGTAAATTGCTGTTTCAGTTAGAAGTTACCATAGAATACCACATTTAGGTAATGTTTCACCAAAGAACAAAGATGTTTGACCAAAGATAAACTTCACTGTCTTGTTATAAATAACATTAATATTATGTGGTGCCAGTAGTCCAGTAAAACCATCCAGACTTTTTCAATACCTTTAGACAATTGTTATATCGATTCTGGAGATAAATAAATACATCCCCCCATTTCCAGTCTACAGGAGATAGTTAATTCATAATAAACAAAACAGTGTTTTGTTCAAAACTGTTATGTAATATGTACAAGAAGGGAATGTTTTCAAACCATAAAATTCTAACAAACTGTACAAATGATACCATGGCAATATTTAAACCTTTAGGACCACATGAAATACTTGACAATTAACATCAAGTTAACAAGATACAAGCATTCAATCTCTGATGTTTTATGTTTAATACCTTTATGTTTTATGTTTAATACCTTTATGTTTTATGTTCAATACCTTTATGTTTTATGTATAATACCTTTATGTTTAATGTTTAATACCTTTATGTTTTATGTTCAATACCTTTATGTTTTATGTTTAATACCTTTATGTTTTATGTTCAATACCTTTATGTTTTATGTTTAATACCTTTATTTTTTATGTTCAATACCTTTATGTTTTATGTTTAATACCTTTATGTTTTATGTTCAATACCTTTATGTTTTATGTTCAATACCTTTATGTTTTATGTTTAATACCTTTATGTTTTATGTATAATACCTTTATGCTTTATGTTTAATACCTTTATGTTTTATACCTTTATGTTTTATGTTTAATACCTTTATGTTAATACCTTTATGTTTTATGTTTAATACCTTTATGTTTTATGTTTAATACCTTTATGTTTTATGTTTTATACCTTTATGTTTAATACCTTTATGTTTTATGTTTAATACCTTTATGTTTATGTTTAATACCTTGCTGATCTGAGGTTTTTCTCCCTTTTGGTTTATCAACCACCATGATGGCCTTTGACAGAGGAAACTCTTTAGCGCATTTTAAACAGCTCATAAACTGAGTCACTTTCGTCCGCTGGTTTTCCTGCCAGAAAGATTCCAAGACCGCAGAGAGCATCTGAATGAGATATAACAGATACAAAATACGGAGAGATGTTATGAACTTTTTCTATTAAATTTTTTAAATTATTTCAATTCAAGCTTAAACAATCCCCCAAGATATGTTAGGTAGCGGAAGAAATCAAAGAGAGAATTTCCTTTGGATAAACCAGACTGAGATCGCAACTGTTAAGTACCAGTTTTATCTTCCAAACAGCGACATTTCTAAATTTATTTTAGAATTATTCACATTCCTTTAAAAGAATGGCTCTGAGCTGATCTCTCTTACAAATGTTCTTTGTTTTTGGTTTTACTCCAAATGAACTTTTTAATGGAAGAGCCTGGGCATGAAAACCAAACATCTTGAACCATTCTCAACCACAGTCATCTTACAATGAGACAGTAAGATACAAATGGGAAGATACAATTATTAATTGACTTCTCACCTCAGCGCTAGATTGGTCCTCCATCCAGTACTTTCTCTGCCTCCTGTCTTTCCGAACATATTCAAAGTTTAACTCTACCACAGGAACCAGTCCCTCGTTTGGGAGATTCTTCTCCAAGACTTCCACGCTGAAGAGAAAATCATTATTAGTGAATGTACTGTTAATGAGACTTGAAGGGCAGTCACATACAGACAAGGGGGGTGGGGAAGGGTATTCATGCCTTTAATGGACATGGGGCAAACTTCTAATGCCATCAATTTAATATCTTTCTTAAAAGAATTTTAGTTTTCTTTCATTAAAGAATCTTTCATCCACTTTTTTAAATTCAAGACTTACTACATCATAACATCTATACGTCATACTTAATGTTATTGTATGAGCTTTCACAACTCCTTTGGGTAAAGTTGGAATGCTAAACTAAATCTCAGTTCAAGAAATACCAGCAAGTGTAAAGAATAAAACAAGAGGGTAGGTACACTTATGACATCACAGCTGTCTGAGTTGACTTCACTCTCAGTAAAAACTGTATCACCTCTTTAATTTAAAATAGCCAAACCAGTGGTGAACAATACCTATTGTTTCAAGAAGATCTTTACCTCAGTAAGCTTTGAAGCTCCAATCTTTCTTGAACTTCTCCGTTCAGATCACTCTCTTCCAGGTGAGTCTGCTTCACCGTTAGTAACATTTCAGTAAACTCACTGTCCGCACCGGCCGCCACTTTCACCAGTAGAGGACCACAGAGATCTATCATACAAGAAAAGGATTTGGGAAATAAATTTTTGGCCAGAGCAGGAAAAAAGTGTCAGGGAAGGAAAGATGACTATATTAGTATACATATATACGCATTAACATTAATGAAGCCCCTGATGTGGGCAACAACTTACACAACATATCTGATGAACAATCAAATTTCATTGCAATAGCTTTTCTACTGAATAGGACAGCTACAGTAGATAGAAAAATAAGACAGAGAGGCAGATAAATAAACACACAGACAGACAGACAAACAAACAGAGAGCTACTCCTCTTTAATACCTTCCTCTGAGTCTGTCCTCTGCAGTCCAGTCTTCTCCAGGTCACTCTCAGGGATCAGTTCCTGGGTGGTGATGACCATCCCGTTGGTGTGGAAGTCGTATTCCAGGTCGATCCCTGAACTGTTGTGGGTATTATCCAACTCAGGAAAGCTTTCATTGACGGCAACCTCTCTTTCGACCTCTCTCGGCAGACTGTTCTCGGCCTCTCTTGGCAGACTGCTTGCCGTCACCGCCACTGCGGACTCTTTTTCTTCGACTTTTGGCCCGACTTCATCTTCCGGAGCTTTACTCACTTCAACCTTTACTGTAACAGGTTCTGCCTCTTCCGATTCTTTAACGATGACCTCCTTGTCTTCATCTTTGGTTTCGCCTTGTATATCCATTGATGAATCCGGATGAGTCCCTCTCTCATCCCATTCGACGTTGATGAACGGATTCAGACTGTCGCCTCCGTTGATTGGCTCGGATGGCTTCTTGTAAGGAGCCTGCAGTGATAGCAACCAATCATGGCCGTGCTCTTCTCTCTTTCTTTCAAACTCCTTCTTAGCGTCGTCCATGTAGGAAACTTCTAAGCTTTTCGGCGCTAGACGAGCAAAAAACAAAATAAATGCTTTAAATGCTGAAAATAGTAATAAAGCTCAGAAAATCTTGGCACTTGTGTAAAATCTTGCAATCAATTTCCATCAGTAACTCAATCACTGTATTTTGTTACAACTGTCTCCACACCCACCCCCCCCTAATTCCTATCCCCCTAATTCCTAATACATCAAAAACTGCTACACATCTTTGCAACTTGCAGATCATTTTGTTACACCATCACAGATACCTTATCCATTGTATGTGTCGCATCCTGACCACCCTGATGCCACCCCGCCCCCAACCCTTTCTATCCATGCAAAGTTTGTCTTGTCACCCACTGATGAGCTTATACACATCATTGGTGTCACAAGACTTACTGACACTAGTAGACTCAAAAAATTATAATAATAATAATAATATGCAACTTATATAGCGCAATATGCAAAGGTTTCAAAGCGCTTTACAAAACATTAATACATAAAAACAAGTCGTAAAACATAAATACAAAACCAATACACCTAACACAGATAAAATTACACAATGTAAAGTAGAGGAAATGTTAAAAATACAGTGTAAAACTACATCAAATATGTGAAAAACTACTAAAATAAACTATATAACTATTTTACAATATACAGAATCAATAATAGCATAAAACACAAAAAGTCCATTGATGTCTCAAGACTTACTGACAGTGGGCAAGTCCTCATTTTGTGCTTGTTCTGAGATGACCACATGTCTGACCCTCTTCTTTTTCTTCTTCTTTTCCTTCGCTCTCAGCGACTTGGTCGTTCCCGAAGAGCTGTAGTCTGCTGACTCCTCGAAGCTGTCCACGGATTGCTCGGCAAAGCAGGCAGCTTTGGTGACAGAAGACACCGGTACTTCTCTACCTCTGAGGAAGCTGTGATGGACGGTCTTTCTCTGTGTTGGAATGAACTGGGTATACACAGATATACAGTGAATGACTATGACAACAGATAAGGTACAGCACAGATGGGAAAAAACAAATTCTAATGCTTAATTGCCTAACAGGTTCTTAATGGAGAAGAGCATCAATCTCTTCATAACATCTTTGGTGTTTCATAGCCCTCACCTCCTCCCTTTTAATACTTAACCCCAAAGGTCCCTCTTCTCTCTATTTCTGTATTTTGACCGAGTGAAAGGAGGCAAAAAAAGTGTAGCAACAAGATTTCCATTTATATTTTTGATCTTTTGCTGTGACCCATCAAAAAGAAGACTGAAAATGGCCAAACTACCTTATATAATGAAAATGCTAAGAATCCATCTTAATCCAGTTTTTAAGTTTGTCAAGCCAAAAGATGGAAATGTAAGCCTGTGTGTAACTTAACCTATCAAAATGTAGTAAAGCAGAAACTTGTGGAAGTCATATTGTGCACAATTTCCAGTCAGAAGGCCAAACCCTTGTCTAAAACTACATAAGTTGTATAAAGCAGTTTCCCCATTGAAGAGTTAAATTCTATTACTGTTGCTGCTGTTGTGTTTATGTGTCACAATGCGCTAGAGCAGGGTTTCCCTACCTTTATTCCCCCACGAACCCCCTGTGGATGTCAGAGTTGTCCACGAACCCCCAACTTTTCGAGACACGATCTGAGTCATTATTATACTATAATACGCATAACACTGCTTCGTAAAAGATCAAGTTCATAGTGTAATATTGTAATGAAAAAAACAAGAGATGAACAAATATTTATTTGGAAACTTCAAGATCAGATCAGCTCTTTATCTTCACGGCGTACTGTCATGCGTACACCAACTTCACCGAAGTCATGTGGCCTGTGTCTTTTTCATAATTCAGTTATTTATCACATGCATGGTACGGTACTACTAAGGCAACATATGCATATGGAACACGAAAAGAGTTTGTCGATAGGTACGACTTTTGGACATTACTATATTATATGATATATCAGATTTTTGTTCAACAAAACTACTCTAGTTTTGACTTTCAGAAACGTCTCACGAACCCCCTGGGATGGAATGACGCACCCCCTGGGGGTTCATGCACCCCAGTTAGGGAACCCCTGCGCTAGAGCTTACCTTAATTTCAGCCTCGGATAAAAGTTTGCCATCTAGATATACCTGTCAAAAACAACAAAATCCAAAAAAGTATACATTAAAAATAGTTTCAATATTTTTTTGCTTCTGATGGTAGATCAATTTAGGTGTGATCATAAGTATTGTGACACCATGATCATGAAATTTAAATAAAGAACTATTTTGCAGTGAGCAGTCAACAGCAGGGTATTATTTATCTGTTATTGCATTGCAAAATGCTATGCAAAAATAATGCAATATGCTATACAAGTGCAAACATGTCCAGTATAGCAGTTTTGTAGATATGAACCATAGTATTTTATAAGAGACAGATTACAGAGCCTTCAAAAAGTTTTGAACACTGAATTATTCACTGGCGTAACAAATACAAATACTTAACCAATAGTAAAATCATGTTGTATAAACACCAACAGAAGGTATCGAGCACTGTAAGGAACTCATTATATGTATGCTTAAATATTGCAACAAAATTAGTTTGAAACTTACTGGCACGCTGTCCGACTACGGTATGAACATCTGTCACAAGGTTGAGAATCAGTGACCATTTATTTGAGTTTCTAGCATATTTGGGTCATTGTGATAATTTTTAAATAGTTTTACACTCTGTTTGCAGCTGCCAATGATTGAGAACCGTACTTCATGAATCTCTCGGAGCGATATTTACCGTTCTAAACGCCGCTCCAGGGGGTAGATTCTTCGTCACCAACTGTCTATATAACGGTGCTTGAGATATTGGATTTCCATGCATATTTATCTATGGAAAAAAAAAGATTCAAATTTCAAAAGAGCAAGAAATATTTAGATAGAAAGGGAAATGAATCAATGACCTCAGGATTACAAGCCATGTGCTCTACCAAAGGAGCTATCCAGACCTTTTAGTTGGTGTGGGTCCCTATATAGCCATTTCTTTGCTGGAGTTACCAGTCATAAGCCATGGTACCTTGCATAGTGTGCTGTTTTAAGTGTGGGTCCCTATATAGCCATTTCTTCCCCAGGGTTACCAGTAAGAAGCCATGTGACCTTGCAAAGTGGTGCTATTTTAAGTGTGGGTCACTATATAGCCATTTCTTCCCCAGGGTTACCAGTAAGAAGCCATGGTACCTTGCATAGCATTTGCTATTTTAAGTGGAGGTCCCTATATAACAATTTCTTTGCTGGGGTTACAAATCAGAAGCCATTGCGCCTTGCATAGCGTGTGATGTTGTAAGCATGCAGGGATCAAACCCACATTATATTTGATACGACCTAGAAACGAGGGAAGAGATTATTCATGACATGCTAGGCGTTTCTTGTACACAAACAATACAGAAAGCATCACCATACAGAAAGATACCACCTATATGAAAAGTTTTCCTTGTCACTATTGTCAAGAGTTTTTTGACATGCTTGAATGTAGACAGGAAGAGGAAAACATTCCTTAACATGACTTGGATAAGTCAATATTACTAAATCAACCATTTTGAGGCAATTTTGCTCTACAGTGCGCAATCATTATTGCCATGGCAACTACAATGAAAACAGGTTATTTATGACTTGAGCGTATGTAGCCGAAACTGACTGAAACTAAAATTAGTTAAAACTCTACGAAAAACTTAATTCATCAAGTTAAAATGGTGCTGAAGAATAACCTTAGACCTTTAAAAAACCCACCTTTGATATCTGCCATACAGAGTTTAAAGCCATTAACGGCTGTTCCGAGAAAATACAATTTCTCGTTAGTTCGAGAGATTCCAGGTTCTCGTACAGGTGAACGTCATCCAAGTATTCCAGGTTGTTATTTCTCAAATTCAACGATTTCAACTTCTTTTGGCTGACCTGGCTGAGCGAGGGCACTCTTGTCAAACTGTTATAACTCAAATTTACATGTTGTAGTTCCGTACAGCACTGAAAAATTGAATTACAAAGGGAAAAATGTGACTTTCCTTAAAAAATCTACACTTACAAGATACTTACTTGCAAAATGCTAGATAATGAAGTATAGGTGCTTTTAATGTAGGGATTAAAGACAGGAAAATACAGGTTATAAGTGAAAATAAAAGCACTAACAAGTAAAAAATGTTATGACACTAGGGAGACAAGACAAAGTTTGTGCATAAAAAACTTGACCATATATAATATCTTTTGTAAGTACGCAAAAGATACTAACAAGTAGAATTACATGTTATCCAAGATGGGATTACACAATCTGATCTACCAAATGTAAAAGACAGATAATTCGGCTTTGTATATAAAATTGATGAACATGACATCAGCAGTGGGGTATTACAGGTGATATTGAAAACCTGCGCTAATTAGCACAGAATATATTACGAATAGCTTTCAAGACAATTCAACATTTGTCAGCGAACTTGGAGGAAAGCCCTCCAAATGGCTGGCTACACATTACATACGCTGACATTCTCTACGATAAGTAGCACGAATGTACATGAAAAATTCATTGAAAAAAGTTAGAGCCTTCAAATGGCCTAAGAAATGTGTAATATACACAAATGATGAAACCATCAACTATCCCATCACTGTCTACAATGTTCAAATTAATAAATGCTACAACTATGCACACAGAAACATTTCGCAAACTTTGGTCACAATTTTCACGTGGTTGTTGGATTACTAATGGCTTAATTAACGGTGAATTATGATATGACTCCCCTGACTGAATTTTAACTCGCAATCCGACATAAAATACAATCTATATTATTAATGCTGACGAAATTAGACAGAAAGAAAGACTCTCACCTCTAAAAATTTACCAGAAGTCTTGATTTGGTTGTGGCTTAAGTCCAGCACTCTTAGGGACGGTAAGAATTGCTGTCAATTGAAAGAAAGGGAGCAGTTAACTAATATGGCTCCAATGTCTCAGATAAAGCAGCTGGTTACATCTGCACTTACACTGGTATTCTAGCATAGCTACCGGTCCCAACTCACAACTGAGGGTTTGTACTCATACTCACCCTTGAGGATTTGTACTCATACTCACCCTTGAAGATTTGCACTCATACTCAGCCATGAAGATTTGTACTCATACTCACAAATGAGGATTTGTACTCATACTCACCCTTGAGGATTTTTACTCATACTCACAACTGAAGATTTGTGCTCATGCTCACCCTTGAGGATTTGTACTCATATGCACCCTTGAGGATTGTATTCATACTCAGTCCTGAGGATTTGTACTCATACGCACCCTTGAGGATTTGTACTCATGCTCACCCTTGAGGACTTTTACTCATACTCACCCTTGAGAATTTGTACTCAAACGCACCCTTGAGGATTTGTACTCATAATCACCCTTGAGGATTTGTACTCATACTCACAACTGAGGATTTGTACTCATACGCACCCTTGAGGATTTGTACTCATGCTCACCCTTGAGGACTTTTACTCATACTCACCCTTGAGGATTTGTATTTCTACTCATCCTTGAGGATTTGTATTCATACTCAGAGCATTTTGAATGGAAGTATTACTAGTACAAACTTACGTACTCGTACTGAAGTTTAGACCCTTGTATTCATACTTGTACTCATAGCAAAAGGAATTCTGCTTGTATTCAAACTCATTCTGTTGTACTCCTTACTACAAGCCTCATCATCTCACACCACCATAATGAGCTTGAGTATAAGATGTAGATGAAACATTACTAAACCCAACAAAATGTCTGATACTCTTCAAAACATAAAGAAAACAACCAAACTAATAAATACTATGCTGGTACCTACAACCTTTTCATTATGTATCTAGCCTAGACAGTTTCATCTCACTTTTTTAAAGTATTTTTCTCCCCTCTTTGACAAGCAGATGATTGGATGTTTCATGATATCGTCAACTTATACGCAATACTTCAAACGGACCTTTGGGTAAGGATACATTATCACATATATCAGAGAATACTTTATTGTTGACACTTTGTGCAGCATTTTTCAGGTTAATGAACTTACTTCTCATAAAATACTGAAGCTTTTAGTGTACAGATACTGCCATACACATGACATACACATATTGTACAGCAATTTGCCAATTTTGCATAACATTTTGCAATGTATTACTGGATAAATTATTCTCTGTTTGTTCCAGAAAAAACCACCAATCAACACAGAACATTGATAATGTTTTTGTTGTAACTGAGGTGAAAAATGACTAGACAAGGGGTGTTAAAAGTTACAAAGCTTTAAACAATGCCTCATAAAAAAATGAAAGATAAGGATTCAAATAGAGACTTTTTATGGATGAAAACCAAATTTGTTTTCCCAAAAGCTTCAGTGATTTTGTGGTAAATGGTTAATTGTAAAGTAACATAGTACATACCAAAGATGTATCAAGGCTGGTTAGGTAGTTAAAACTGAGGTTCAAGGTATGTAGGTGTGGCCAGTCCTCTTCATCTGCTATGTCTCCACCACACTTACCAACAAGAATCTGAAGAAGAAGGAAATAAAACAAAAAATCAGAAATGTGTCCTTGTATTATTTACTTTCACAGTTTCATTTTGAAGAAGCTTTTTGAGCCAGTTCACAAACTAACAGGAAATCTTCTATGTCTCCATTAGTTGACAAGAAACTTAATCAAAATGGTGAACTGCAAGGAATGGGAAATTCAGTATATTCCAAACCAACATCAATAAAACAAGCTGCTTTGATCTCCTAACAGCCGTTTATGTTCTGGAAGAGCAAACACAAGGGTCAATAGAAAAAAACATTTGCTTGTTATATATCTGCCCTGCTTCGGCTGTCCATGTAAACCAAGCCCTTTGAAATAAGATATCACACGTTTTTTTTTTCATCTGCATGCCATGTCCAACCTTTCATAGAAAAATACAGCTTTTAATGTTCCTAACATCAATTCCTAATTTTCTTCAATATGAAAAGTGAATGACAAATTAATACCTCTCTCATGCCACAATGTGAAAACTGTCTCTGTATAAACAATATCCATTGTATTATATCATTTTGTGTATTCAGCCTTTACGAGAAAGATAAGGCCAGATAAACGGTTTATGATTGTCAAATTAATTATCAGTCAGATATTGTTTAAACACAGACTATAATATATCATAACGTCGCCCTCACATTTCATCCGTATTGGAAGTCCTTTGTATTCGTACCTCCTTCAGACAAAAAAAAATTTCAAGTTGGTCTTCCTGCGGCCGCAATTCTTCACAATTGCCAGTTTTGTCAGTCTTCACAAACATTACAAAAGTCACCTGAAGGCATCCTTACCTCGATCGAGTGCAGACATCGTGTGCATATCAGAACCTGCAGCTGTTGTCTCAGGGCCCGCAGTCCTACCAACATGTGGACCGGGGCTTTCCCAATCTCCAAATGGGTCAGTGAATGAAGGCGGGAAACATCGATGGCTCCCTGTGGGGAATCTGCACCATGAACCAACTGTAAGTTAAATTGAAGGAGAACAGTTACTTCAACAAACAATATTTATCAAAAGTGTTCCTATAAAGCAGGGGTGGGCAACCTACTGCCTGCGGGCCACATGCGGCCCGCCAGTGATTTTTTTTTGCGGCCCGAGAGATGTCTCAAGAAAAAGAAAAAAATTAATCTATTTTACATCATCACAAAAAACGAGCTAGCTGCTTAGAATTTATCGGCACTCATGATGCTGTCAGGTAGGCCTATTATCCCCATTAATTATCAACTGTACTGTATGGACAATATGTTTTTGTGAATACAGATTAAGTACACACACCAATTGCTTGAAAGTCCTCGGAATCAAAGGTTTGAAATTAACAGCAGGTCGTTGGTTAGGTGCGGCCCAGTCAATTTTTCACTCCTTATATCTGGCCGATTCATTCAAAAAGGTTGCCCACCCCTGCTATAAAGCATAAAAATTAAGTCATTCAAGCTGTGAAAGGAGCATTTACATAAACAGGTTTAAAATTGCATCTTGGGTATGTACTAACACTTTACACTTCGGTTAAAATAAACAATGATTACATTTTAGTGTTACCTTTTTACAATAATTGGACAAAAGGAAATCGGTAAATTACATACTGACATGAGAAAGTATTATCAGGCATACCTTAAGAGCTGGAATTCTGAAACAAAAGTCCCTGAGAAATTCCACCGCCTCTCGCCTGGCAGCATCCAGAATTTCATTTGAATTGTAAGTAACAAACACTTTATTCAAGGAGGAGAGATGAGACGAGAGGATGGACAACTTCTTCTCTTTCATCAAGAGATTGTTCTCTGGGGCAAAATGAGAAACATACAGAACAATGATGATGAAGACGGTTGATGTCAAGCTCATCTGTCTTGACCTGAAATTCAGTGAAATAATGTTTTTTTCTCTCAAAATATTTTCTAGACAATGGTTATATAATGGGCACACATATCATTAAAGGGGACACAAACCCAACCATTATCTTTGGATTTTAAAGCAGAGATCTTTGTAAAAGAACAACTCCTTCAAAACGGCCAAGAAACATATTGTTCCATATTAGACATATCCTGGTTTAAAAGTTGTCATTTTGTAAATTATCTGTGATATTAATGGAGAAACCTGAAACTAACATGATCAATTTTTTAAGACAAAGTCACTTTTTCAATTTGGCAGGAATTGGGCAAATTAGTTGAGGTTTATTTAATACTGTACCCTCATGATAAAATATGACCTTCAACAGAATTTATCTTTTCAATTTGCTACTGCATTGTGAGAGACAGCCTTTTGCCTTACCAAAAAAAAACATTTCTTCAGCCATAGAAACATAAAGCACTTTATACAATTTCTTACTTAAGTTTATCAGATGCTTACCTCTTCCCTCCAACTGTTCATTGTCAAAGAATATAGCAAAACAACTATTAACAAACAGCTTAATAAACCGCTGTATCATTAATGTTCACTTCGTTAATAGAATCAAGCAACATACTGTACAAGAACATATGACGACTACCGATGTGAAACAATGTGAATCACAAATCCCTTGAAAATTAAATTAACTAGTAAACGTTCATCAAGAGTTATCAACTCAACCATAAACTTCTACGGTGTAGATGTGGTAACAGTAAAGTTGTTTCCTTTTTAGTTTGTACTTACCCAAGTTGCCATCTTTGACAAAGTTGTACAGCTCCATCACCAGGTCCCTTCTCCTACTGGTTGTGTCATCCATCATAGGACAGCTTGATCCAGCACAGATCTCGATGCAGAATGGATCACCGTTGAGACATATGGATACAGTATATCTCTGAAATATAATCAACATACTAAGAAATAACTATAAAGATATTTAGACATTCACTTCATGACAGAACATTAACTGAAAACCGGCCTAGTGGATCTAATGTCACCTGTATTTGTTGACTTTTATTTGTGAGGTTTCAATAACCAGACGTAAATACTTAATACTGTACATCATTCTTATTAGACTTAGCAAATATATACATATGACTTTGCAGGTTAAGCATACTTAGTTTAGTTTAGTAGAAAAAAGGATCAGGAGGGACACTTAAGTCCCCATCAAGGACCCTATAGGAGAGAAAAAAAACTGAAGACACAAACACTCAGACCCAATTACAATGCTTAAAGTGCTTGTCCAAAGCATTCTTATACCCATTAACACTACTTGCAAGTACAACTTTCTCAGGCAAACCGTTCCACTCATTCACAACCCTATTAGAAAAAAAGGACTTACTTACTGTAACTAGGCAACACATATTCAAATTGCATGCTAATTATCATGTACTCATATTTTACTTTGCATTTCAAATTCCTCTTAGAAATTCAACTTAAAGTAAAGTTACTCTCAACTCAAGATTTCTTGATGTAAAGTAGTCATTGTATTGAATATTCAGTTACAAGTTTGTTTGTCTGTGAATATGGCAACTTGACCATTAGAGATTGATTATAGGCAGGATTTTAGTCCTTGATATGTTATAGTCAAGGAAAAACAGGAGACAAATTTAAGTGTTAGTAATGTTTCTCTAGCTAGTCTGTTTATCAAGATATTCACCATTAAAATATGCTAATGCTGGAATGCTTCTTTATGGTTAAAATGATGCAGATGTCGGCTCCTCAGCAAAGGCCTCATTGTTTAATTGTTTGATAATGTTCATGTTAATTGTTGATAATGTTTGATAAATTCTACTAACTCAACCAAAACATGTTCTTTTAACTTTAGAAACATCAGAGCACCATTGAATGACATTCAATATGTTTGAAAAATTTCTAACGCATTGGTAACATGTCCTCTGAGGCCATCAAATTCTTGCATTTCTCCTTTTGAGTTTTGTGTTGTATCTGTGGGATTTAATGGCCTATGTATTACACTACATAGTCCAGTCAATTGAACTAATTTGAAATGTGAAACTCGACAGTGTAAAGGGTCATTTCTCAATAATAAAAAGTATTTATAAATAGAAATTAACAACTTGTTCTGATAGCAGTGCTGTGTACAGTATTAACAGGCAAACAACATATCAACATTAATCTCTTTCTATAAAAGTCACCTTTGAAGTGCAGTGATAATTAAATGGTACATAGTTTCCACACAACAATGTTGCCAGTAACAAAACAAATCTATCTGCAATCATAGCGTTGAACTGAGGGCTGAAATATTTCAAAGGCAGAAGCATGTCTTAGAACTGAACCCCAAAAAAGGAAAAGTTAAACACTTCCTGTGTCTATCACACAATAACAACTACAATTAATCTTGTGCTCAAAATAAACACATATATTAAACATGAACTTTCTCCCACAGGCCAGCTATTTGTTATAAGCCTCAGCTGTTTCGAAGGTTGTATACTACAGACACTGTGTCTCTTAGATACTCCATGTCTCTCATGATTTAAGTTGTATTTTTTTCTTCCTTGAAGATCTTGCAACAGTGATCTATTGCAGGTCATCTAAGTGTCATAACAATATGCACGTATTAGAAAGCCTACTATCTTCAAGACTTCTGCTGAATTAGTACTGTTTGTATACATGTTTTGTTTTGCATTGCTTTGTTAATTTGGATTCAAACATATTAGTCCTTGTGTTCCAAGAGGGAATATGTGAAATTTCCAGACATCATATTACATTAAAATCAGTGCCTACTGTGATAACATTTGGAACAGTTCCAATGCTTTATGATTGTTATTAATTGCAGTATGTAGATCGTTGTTGAAGGTTTACCTCGTAGGCTAGAGAAATTTGTAGTAACAATATGGAAAATTGTTTTGTGAAAATGAGGGAAAAAAGGCTGTTAGAAACTGCTTGCATTTTGGTCACATACTCAAAACAATTCATAAAATTCTCAATGTTACATATAGGCGTAGGCCTATGTCAACCTATTGTCTGATTGGATCGTATGATCCAAGTGATAAGAAAACAAATTGGATTTCCTGAAAACCACAGATATTCCCTCAAAAAGACCATTAGTAACAGTAATTCTTTAGCGATGAGTATATTTTTTATCACAAAATTGGTAGCATGGTGGGCTCATGATTGATGCACTTAAGGATTTGATCAACGATATCTATCAAGGAAAAATCCAAATCACTCAACTGTATGCATTTTTCATGTGTTGTTCCTCAGAAATGTAATGATCTCAAAATATTTATTGTTCTGTGCCTACTCAATGTACAGTTGAGCAGTAGTTGACCACAAGATGGCTGCTTTGTCAAGTTCTTTCATACTCTGAAATTGACGTATTCGTTGATTAGCTCACTGTAACTTTGTAGGTATACATTCATTGACTCTGGATGCTCTTTTATATGCTCTGAGCCTCTTAGCTCAGGTCCCAGAGAGAAATGGTATCATGTTGAGGTAATGATGGTTATTTTTAGGGAGTAAGATCGGCAAATGCCAAAGATATACATGCAAAACTGGGGGAAGGTGTTAAAAGCTTTAAAAAAAAAAAATTGATCAGCACATCTAGGCTACCTGAAATGGATTCAAACTCATAAACTATATGTAACTCTGCTTCGCTGCAAAAATGTTTAGGTTGCCTGCTGTATCGTTGCTAGTAATATTTGAACGTGCGTCAATTACAAAGGTGCGTCAATTACGAAGGTGCTTCAATTATGAAGCCTTTACAATAGATGTATTGTGGACCAATATGTTAACTGATAATCATTAGGCTACTTAGGCCTAGCCTAGCCCTTAATGATTAACGTTACGCACAGCAGTTTTGACAAAACTGTCTGTAAGTCTACTGTAGAACTAAGGGTAACCACTACCTGCCAATAATATTTGAGTAAGTCTCTGACTACTACTGCTGCTCCCCGAAGCTACCAAACAGTGATACAAATCAAGTTTGTCTCTAGCCTTCAGCACGGATTTGTTGTGTCCGATCCACTATACAGTGTACCTACGTATGAACTGTGCTTGAACCGAACACACATGTATGGCAATTGTTATGATGTAAAAATCACATGACGAGCTCTCGGTCCACATATCGCTCTCCCCCCTCTCTCTGTGAATTTGTGGTGTTTACAAACATTTGGGTCATTGCACTTTGTACAATCACAAAACGAGCCAACTCTGTTCGTACAGCATGCTACGCATTCATATTCCACTTTCACAAACTGCATGTATTTTAACTTGCTTGACATTGGTTAGAACTTTGCCGAAGACCTATATTGTATATTTTGCTTCAGAAAAACGAGCATCATTTTAATATCTCCTTAAAAATCGTTAAGTTTCCCTGTATCCCTGCAGTACAGGCCACCATGTATATGTATTTACACCAATTTGGTTTTTTGCTATTTCATTCCCACCCTCTTTCTCGAGTTTCAGCAAATGTGATCATGAATTATTTTGTTATCAGAGTGATATTTAACAATCTAAAAAAGAGGTTCCCTTAATTATTATAGTAAATGAAAAGTATCGTGTTATAGTAACCAAGCAATGTGTTTCATTTTGAAGTTTACAATTAATTACTTATGAATTTTGCAGTATTCCAATTTCGGTCTGTTTTCGGCCCGGTAGCTACATTAGAACCTAGATTTTTACTCATCTTCCCTCCCACTAACCTTTAAAAAGGGATTCAGGGTTCTCTGACGTCATTCATGATTCGTTGAAAAGAAAATCGATTTCTCAGGACGTCCCTTGAATGAAGAGATTTCAAGGGATCTGGGAACAGATTATTTGTTGTCATGTAAACATAATAAACGGTTACTGCCTCTCTGCGGCACCAATGAACAAACTTAAATCGATAAGTGGTGATTGGACTAGACTTCAGGTTAGCACTGTAAAACGGATTGGACATCTAGACTTTCAATAACGTATTATCAACGCAACTATTATATATCAAAATGGCGGTAAGTATTAAACATTTTATTCCATAGACATATATGTTCACATTTCATTGCTGTTTAATTCTGCTTCATTGCGTATATTTGTTGACAAATGTTTGTGTAATGTCAAAAAGAACTGTCACTGGCCCATGTATGTCTTTATGTATGATCAGTATATGTAACCTATATATCAGCTAACGTGTTGTATGTGTTGTATTGTATTATTGTATTTAATTTGTTGCATGTAACGATGTGTCGGGAGGATCGGGAGTGCCATGCCCGGCCCCTGAGTTTGTATTCGGAGGGGGTGCCATGACAAAAATGCTGGTTGATGTCCGTCTTGGGTAGTGGGCACCCATTCCTTCAATTAATTCTTCTTTGTGGGTGGTAGGGCAGCCTATATGCAAAATGGTGCTACTTCATTTAAACTATGCAATTGCGTATGGCACATGAATTAATTCTTTAGCGTGTGCTATTACATGTCAACAATTTGGAAGAAAAACCTGGAATGTAAAAGCGAATCACTTGCCTATTATAATCCTTAACGTTGAAACACGGAATCCTGTGTCACCACAAGTAGCTAGCTATACGCAACCACCGAAAAATAGATTTACCACAGGGTTTACATATATGTAGTGTGATAATTCGCACTTAGTTACGTTGCCAACTTTCCGATGAACATGCAGGGCCTACTTGAAATATATATACGCTCTACTACATATTAATGGCGGTAGGTAGAAGCATTTGCTGTGTGTAAACTAATGGAAGGAATTCGATACAGTTTACTTATTTGCAATTATGATGTAACCACGGGGGTGCTGGTATGATTCAATTTGAACCTTTCGAGAAGGCACTTAAGATTACTTGGATTCGTAGATTGCTTAAATATAACATTGACAGTAAGGTGTATAATCTATATAAAGTTAATACTCCTAATTGTAATTTTGACTACTCTTCTGGTATTTATTGGGATAGAGTTATTAAAGAAAGTAAAAATACCTTTTGGAAAAGTGTTTTTTCAGCCTGGAAGGATTTCACCGTTTCGCTCAACCCCCAAAATATTCATGATGTTTTAAGTTCCAGTATTTGGCACAACGATAAAATTAAGGTGGGTAATATATGCATTTTGTATAAAGATTGGCAAAGACATGGTATATTATATGTTAACGATCTGATAAACTCTAAGGGTGAGTTCTTATCTGCTGATGAGATATATACAAAATACGATGTGAGAACAAATTTTCTTCACGTGCATGGTATTAAAAAAGCAATAGAGAAATCCTTTTCTAGTCTATTAGGCCAGATAAATAATTCTCTTGCACTCCCACTTCAAGGCTTTCATATTAAAACAGTTTTTATGGATCCAAAAGGGTGTAAAAGGTTTTATAATATTTTATT
>JAIPMN010016616.1:0-33078 GCA_020650975.1 Apostichopus californicus
GGACTTTATAGTGCCACTTAAAATTGTTGTAAAAGGTGCAAAAATGACAGCCTGATTTAAAATCTTCCATGCAGCTTCTTTCATTAATCATCAAATGTTTGTCTTTACTGAGCATCTCAGATGGATTACCGCTTTCAAGATCAGACATTTTGAAACCTTATCATAAAAACGTTTCTCTCTTTGCTTAGCTTATATGACAAGCCTCTAAGATTAGGTATGCATCGTATGGATAACTTGATGATGGAAAACTGAAACATTACATTTGTGTAACAAATTTAATCAACTTCAATTGTTTTGTTTTAAAAAAAGATGGCTAGTTTGATCAAATCTGTGAACAAAGCGATAGCTACAAAGTGATGCTAGAACATAAATTGATAACTCTTTGATGAAAATTGAAACTTGATGTTTTGTCAATGTGTTTCATCGATTCCAATTGTTTTTTGTGATGGATCACACTCACCAAAAAAGAAAATATGCGAACAAAATGAAACCTACAATACTCTTAAATGATGTGTTCACATACTGAAAATGTGAAGACATTTCATCAGCTGTTGCCCCTAGTAGCATAACAGATACTTGAAAATGAAAATACAAGCATGACAACATAATTGGTGTTTATCCTCATTTACCGCCTCTCGTTGGAATCAGCTGAGCCCCGAGAGATCTGGTTCAGCCAGCAGCCACTCCTTGAGTTCCTTCAAAGATACAGCGGTAGTGGTAAGGCTGTCCTCTGATTGGTCAATCTGATTCCTGCATGCCGTCTTTAGTTACTGGTTTCGTTGATAAATCATGTTTTCTCGTTTTTTCATGTGTTTTTTTTTCAGTTGCATGAATGTTCCTTGCATTTTAGCTGTTTTTGCAGAAAAGCCTGTCGTTTCTGTGCATTCCTTAGTTTTCGGTATTAAAAGCTTGTAATGCATTGGAATGATATGTGACATTTTGCCATCCTATTTAGGAGTCGTTAGGAATTTGAATTGGTATCTTGGTTAGATCGATTTATTATCTAGATAGAGAAGGGGTATGAATAGGAGCAAGTTGAGGTGGAGGAATGCGAGGTGAGGATTGGGGGGGGGGCAGTTGATGGGAATTAAATTGGTGTCAAACAGGCATTGGGATATGGGAAAGATAATGACATGATTAAAGGATAATGCTTTAATGTTTCCCAGTCAACAATATGGAGCCGCTTTAGTTTTTTTTTGTTCGTGGAGGTCAACAGCGATCAAAGTCTGAAATCCTCAGAATACAAAATAACTCCACCTGTAAAGCTTCAATCAAACTTCAGACTTG
Source organism: Apostichopus californicus (assembly GCA_020650975.1). Taxonomy (NCBI): domain Eukaryota; kingdom Metazoa; phylum Echinodermata; class Holothuroidea; order Aspidochirotida; family Stichopodidae; genus Apostichopus; species Apostichopus californicus. The sequence goes on from JAIPMN010016616.1 coordinate 1,288, forward strand.
GTTGATATGTAGACATTAGTGAGAAACTGGTTGTTTTTTGTGGTTGTTTTCTGTGAAGGTCAGAATTTATTTGAGGTCACAAGAAACTATGACACCCTGCTGAACAGGTGTAGACAAGTGTAAGAACCGTGCTGATCATGGGGGTTCAAGAATGGTCAAGAACTTAGAAATCTTGTCTGAGTTATTACATTAAAATATTCCAATATGAAATGCAGCAAGAATTCATTTAGCCATTTGACTTTCCAGTTGTATGCTTGTTTTTTCATTAACATGGTCCAGTACTTTCTTGTCATCATGGTCATCATGTAACGGCTGGTCCTCCTTTATCATCCCTCCCTTCTCCATATGAGGGAAAGAAGGATTCAGAATCTATCTCACAGTATATCTAACAATTGCCAATCGTTTTTATGCATTTTGTCGATTGATCTAACATCTTAAACAACATTGGTGTCTTTCCCTTTACCTTGAAAGTCTGACTTTGGGACGAAAATGGAAAAAAAAGGAACACAATTTTCACTTTTCACCACTTGAAAATCTTTTACAAATTTCAGTGAATAACTGTTTAAATCCCTGGTATTTAAAGCAACGGTTGCATCCCTATTTAGGGTCGCCCCCAAAAACATATTTTGGAGGGTTCCCAAAGAATAAATTGGAAGAAAATGAAATGTTGTGGGCAGAAAAAGTGGTAAAACCTTGGAACATTAATTGACTTCAAAGGTGCAAAACATAACCCCATTTTGCAGTTAAGGACCCTTTCATGTTAATTTCCCATGGGGGTGTATACAAGCACATAAAACAAAGTTGAATTACAGTACCAAAGGGTCTAACTGTTAGCTCTGGAGTTTCTTGGACCAGTGTGGTTTTCTTCTGCATGATTCTAAATGCAAATATTTATTATGTTATAATGTACTTGTTTTGATACTACCAATGTTGTGTATGTCTCTCAAATGTCATTCTCAAGACTTGAAGAAAATCTGTGAATGCTTCTATAAACCTGCATTTTGCATTGAGTTTTTGCACTTCAGTCCAGTGCTTTGCATCCTTGACCAGTAAATAAAAGATTAGTCACCGGAATATGTAATAAAAAAAAATCGTGATTATAATCTGTAAGTCCATCAGAATCGCACAGGGAACTATGGACGGCAAAGAGTTGATAAATGAAGGAAAAGAAAACCAAGTAGAATATTTTAAACTAAAATTTGTGGGACACAAAAGTTTACTCTGTTGAAGTAGATAGTTTGTAACTCAAATTAAAAGTAAACAAGGTGGTTTTAAACCAGCTCTTACGTAGGTTGAGGGAGTATCCAGTTACGTGTAAGTATTACGAGTTCAGTTCAGATGTGTTAGCTTTGATTCCAAGGCGCATCAAAAGCTAACAATTTATACCATTTTGCTACCATTTCGAAACTATGTGTACTTTTATACATTTTGTTTTGTGTCACATTACCATGTGATTATTATGAGTTCTGATTCTTTTTGACTGTGATATTTTGTTGGCAGCTTTGTTTACTAAGTTGATATTTTATTAATTGTGATTGTGAACATTTACGTTACAAACTTTTAGCATATGTATTGGGACAATTCTGTACACATTAGAAACACCAACTGTCACATGTGACTGTCATATCCTGGTCTATCTCTGATGCCCCCCCCTTCCCCCACCAACGAAAAAAAAGGAGAAGTAGTTTATAACTTGAGTGCAAGATACAAGTTACTTTTTTATTAACAAATTTCATTTGTTCTTTTTTACCTTCCCAGAATGCACCAGCAGTAGACGAAGAAGGGTTCAGTATAAAACCATTAGAGGAGCAAGATATCCTTTTCAGAGTGTTGCTTTTTTTGAGAGATTTAAACATTTTTACGAGTATTTATTTCAAACATCATATACAGAATTACAGTAAAGAGTTCTTCACAATGCTACCTCCTATCTGCAGTGGTTTTAGCTTCAATGTGACCTGGGATTTTTAAAAATGAAAAAAACTTACTTTTTTTGCCTGAGTCATATTAAGTTTAAAAAACATCAGATTTTAAACATTGAGATTTAAACAAAATTAAATGATAGAAAATGCGAGTGGTGTCAAAGTTTGTTACCGTCAAATGTAGAGTTATTTTTTCTTTTTTATAGAGTTTTCTGTCAAAGATACAAGCTTTTGTTTAGACTTGCTTCAACAGAGCATGGAGACAAAAACATTTTCAGAAGTATTGCATCCTTCTATTGATTATTAGTTTTAATATCAGGCCACTAATTCCAGCGAAATGTGGATCACCTGTGACGGAAAAACGAGTTGTTGAATTTATAATAAAGCGTGGCAATAAATGCATTGACTCTTTAATTAAAACCTGGTCATCCTTTGGGCAAACCGAACAGATATTTACGTCATCGTTCAAACATTCATTTCTCTGAGGTGTCTGACAAGCAGCTGCAAATCAGTTGTGAGCTGAGATCTGTTACTCACTCAAGATGAGAAAAATAATCGATCAAATTTGATGCTGCCATCCAGTGGAGCTCTTGTCAACAATATTTGTTATTTGCTCTTTCGAAAAGGAGATTTGGGTTTTTGTGGAGTTACAATTTGAGGCTCAATGAAACTTTCCTAAGTGAATTGTTTCATTCTTAATACAAGATAACGAAGTGTAATAATAATCACCATTAAGAGTTGAGAGAAGCTCTCCAATACACTGTGGTTAAAAATTTTGTTACTATGATGGGACTCTCAGACAGTGACTAACCGTCCTCCCTCTCTCTTCCCCCCCCCCCCGCCCCGTAAAATGATGTAGACATGAATCATGAATAGCAAATCTATAATAATTAAAAATAAACTGTAATAACTATGTCCCCTTCCGTCTCAGACAAGAAAATAAAAAAATGGTAGCAAACTCTTCCACAAACTCCACCCACCTCTAACCTCCCAACGCACCCCCACGGCTCCCACCACTTAGACCACTCTTCCTTAACGTCTCCGTTTACGCCACCAAGCTTTCCACTCGGACTCTGATTCTGACTCGGATGTGGAGGTGGACAGGACGAGGAAGATCCACGTGGAGATAAAGCCAGCCACGATACCGCAGGACGGTACGAAGGTGACGACAGCGTCAGTCGACGACATCAAGGCCTCCCTCAGCGGTCTGGCTCTCTCTCCCCCGAGAATGAGAAGAGACAACTCAAGTGAGAGGTTTATTTTTTTTGCTCGAAATATTCCCCAACATTGTGTCTGAAAGATTGTCAGAGCTCAAGACAGTAATTCCATATCTGCATTTTCTTTTTTCCAGATGTGACTGACTTTAGTGTGTCAACTATGATATATTTCCCTGTTGTCCATGGGACAGATTTGTATTCCAGAATATATATTAATTAAATTTATATTAATTACATATGAAATTTAAAAAAAAAAGTTTGCGATTAGGTTGCAAGGTTTTTCAGCCACCACGATTACTATTATTTAAGCATGATAAGATCAGAACGACTCTATTCTGAGTTTTTTGTTTCCTGTTTTGTCTGGTTTTGCATTTTTTTGGGTGGCTTAAATTTTCTTGTGCTTAACAAATTTTTCCCTTCAGATGGTGATATTGGCAATAGAAGGCACCAGGCACAATTACGAGCAAGGTAAGTTTATTTCTGTATGAGTACAGTTATTGATTGATTTGATTGAATGGACAAAATATGCCATTAATTCTTATGTACATGAATTTTGTTCACAGTAACTTTCCAAGTTCATTTAGACTTTGTGCTACTTCTATTATCAGTATTTCCTCTGAAAGATTCATCCGATCTTATCTCTCATTTCTAGCATCTCGGCAGCAGTCTAAATCTCAGCTTCGTCTTTACCCTTTCATCTGCTGTTTCCCTTGCTCTTCTCTTCTCTCCTTTTTTTTGGGGGGGGCAGGGGAGGGGGTCTAATTTTGACTCTTCTGGTAAATAGTTTTTCTAGTTTATAGTAATGTGATAGGCAAAACCGATCAAGTTTCTTGTTCGAAGATAAATGATGATTATCGAGACTAATTATGGACTGATAGATTTAATGTTGAAAATAGCTTCGCTGGGTACATAGTGAGTAACTGGTGGTCAGCTCAGGCAAATTTGAGTTAGACTCTGTCAATATGAAGGGAAAAAAACGGAAAGAAAAATAGCCTGTTACGAAGAGTTACGACCGATAGTTGATAACACCAAGCTATGTGAAACTGACTCAAGATTTTGTTATGAGGAGTAACCCCTGGCACCTCATGTAATACCACAAGTTATTGATTATTCTAGGTTCTTGCTGTTCTTCTTGTGTTTTTTTTTCGTTTTTTTGAGGGGAGGGGGTGGCGGTGGGTTTCTGTCTGTCTGTGTCAATTGTGCAAATAAAGGCATAAAGCCAGAACAAGTTTGAAGTGGTAAAAGCAAGCTTTTTGTCTTGTGAAAGGTATTCAAGTTATCGCATATACAGAAGACTTTTAGCCATAATGCTTGTGCTAGCATTTTGCAAATTGTGGTGCTGGGTTGTCCCTTTTCTAATATGCCATGAATCTCTGGGAGATTCAGTTCTCTGTAAAACAACTATGGATGGGTAGAGGCGAGACAAGTAAGAAATGAGTTCAACAATCTCTGTGAGATGCTGTTTTTGTTACACATCTTTTTTTTTTCTTTTTTTTTTGTACAGTTGGTAATTTGCTTTTCTTTAGTTTTTTTTTATATTTTCTTCCCTGAAATGGTTGTCACAGATAGACACAAATACAACACCAAAATACCAAGGGAGGAGTGAGTGGGGAGTGATATGGGTGTTGGTTAAAAGAAGCTACTTTGACCAAACACTGGTGTTTAGCAAAACATGGTTTTGACAGGTGAACATAGATAACTGTGTTCAGGGTGTGGTGGATGGGGGGAGGGGGGAGAGGAGGGGTGGCTAGGTGTCCTATGCTGTTCCACTGTCTATATTGTCAGCCAGCATTGGTTACCTTTTTACAGAACAGGGTGCAGGTAAACTCTTTAGGTCTCTCTCTCTCTTAGCAAGTTGTCTTACTTTTACTCTTGATTTACAGCCAGTAATTCAATCCTCTTTCTCCCAAGTCATACACATTTCTTCTAATCTTTTTCCTAATACTTTTTCGACCATTTTCTTTACCCCGACGTTCCCCTCCTTGCAGCCTAGGACCCAGTCCAACACACTATGCTCGCCTTTATCGTAACTCCTGGGCTAGATTAAACAGGTGCTGTACCTACGTTTGATATGCACACCAAAGATTTCTACTAACATGTAGCATGCTGCACCCTGCATGACGACCATGGATCGGTGTCTCTGAAACATAATCCCACCCCTTCCCCCTAATTCACCCCTCTTTACGTCTTATATATTTTTCCTCTTGTCGTCTTTTATAACCTTTAGTTATTCTGTCGTATCTGTCTATATATTTGTATACCAAAGTCTTGATTGAAATTGGAAACAGAAAGAAATTGCCAAAAAAAAGAAGATGGATTGCTGAGTTGAACTGTGTTTCTCCATTTTTCTATTTATAGTTAGATCTATAAAAGACATTATTTGCAGCAAAATTAATATCATGTCGAAGAGCTCCCAAAGAGATAATTGTGGTGTTTGCAACACGTTGCTGCCCGTCACCGAAACAACTGAAAGTGAATCCGACGTTAATTTTGTTGACGTAGAATGGAAGTAATTCGAACGGTCACTAACCTCTAGCATCATTCGTGCTTGATCTCAAACGCTTACACATCCGATGTACCTAATTTGGATATAAGGTTTGGGATGAATGCTGTTTGCTAGCAAGCGAAAATTCTAATTTGAGCAATTGTAGGGAAAATAGCCGCCCTTCATACAGAAGAGAAAACTAAATCTTTCGTTACCAAAAAAAAATGCAAATTTGATACAAAGTAGTCCACGTTTGTGTAAATGTGGAAAGGCAAAAGAAAAGCGGTAGAAAGCTTTGTAAAATTAAATATTATTTTCCAAAAGGAGCTTTGATATTCTAGTGTTTGAATGAATAGTCATGATACAGGTACCTGATTAGCTGACTCTTTTGCCGCGTGTAAAAGATGGATAATTCAGTCGATTGTGACCGGCTGATACCTTTGTTAAAAAAATAAAATTCCAGGTGTCATTATTACCATACAAAGATGTTTATTTTTTTCCTGCATACAAATTTTAGAACTTTCTAAAATTTCTATAAAAAAAATTTCTAAAAAATTCAAAAAATTCTATAAAAAAAATTCTAAAATTTCTAAAAAACAGAGAATCTCTGTGTGCATGAAGTATATTTATATTGTCCATTGGTTTAGCTTGGGTGAACACATACATATCCTGGTGTGGATTTCATACTCAACCTATAAACTCATCAGTACATAGGTGGGTAAAATGTTTCCAGAGTAGATGAACATTGTCGTTGAAGCTGTTATGTTAGAAATCATTCACCCATCCTCTGTTAGTCTACAACCTGCCCCTCCCCCCTCACCCATCCTCTATTAGTCTACACCCACCCCTCCCATTTCATCTCTCACTCCTTTGACTTTACTTAAAATTCCAATCCAAACCTATCTTTTCCTTCGGAGGAAGTGGGTGGATAGCTGGTGGGAGGGGGCTGTTATAAATGTTTTTGGAAAGAAATCCTAGCAGAGGGATAACACAGTCCTGTTGTTGTTTGTTGCTTGTCATGCTTAGGAAACAGTCAACCAGAAACAGCATTTACTAAAAATTATTAATAAAAGAAGGGATAAGTTAGATTGAAAGAGGCTTAGAAAGGATAAAGCATAGTCATCATCATCGATTCACTGAGAAACAAAAATATGCTCAAAAACGGTAAATCACTTTATTTATCAGAGATTTATTTCTCCTGTAAGAGATCTCTGGTTATCTTATCTAAAATACCCACTTTAGTTTCTTTTTTCTATATATATATTTTTTTAATAGAGGATGACAGATTCTGCCAATCTATTCCACTGTCCATTTATTCATAACTATTTATTACATTTAGAAAGATTTTCATTGTGCCTATTTGGTACTGCCTATTGTGGAGTTTATAAATAGTGCCCTCTATTTTGAAGACCACCAGACAAGTTGCAAAGATCATGGGAATTCTTTGGGATTGGCATGGTTTGAGAGGAGATGTTAAATTTCTGAATTTCAATAAGAACAATGTTCCACAGATGTTTTATTTTTTTTATTTTTGACTTTTGTTGTGCAGTTTATATCATTAATAGAGTGTATTAAATTAGTGTTTGCATGATCTATAACCTTCTGTTTATTATTCTTGCCCAAGACAACTTACAACCCATCCATAAGCTGTGCAATGTATGTGTTTATATCATGTCTGTAGAGGAGTATTTTGTGGTTTTGAAACACCCCAAAGCCCAAGCAAACTTGAAATTGTGGTTTGAAGTTTCAAGTATTTCTTTCATTTCCGCCAACCCTCTAAGTTTTATAATGTGAGTTATATTAATATAATTTTTAGATTTCCCATTGTTGCAAAGAACGTTTGAATGGAAAATCTTAATAATGCGCAAAGTTATCATTGCCAGTGCTGTCATGATATTGGAAATGGTCAAAATCAATGACATAGCTGTCTTGACTTAGATACATTAGGTAACCTGCAGACTTTAAAGGCATTGAAGACTCGCCCCAAACCGCGTACCGCCATGTGAAAAAGTTAACTTTCCGTTGCTTGCAAGTGAAGTTTTTCTCTTGTCGCTACAAAATGCAGATAGTAATGAAACGTGATACCTTGTTATCTTTAGCTGGACCTGAGATGTCCATCGCTGTATCGTTTGTACACTGTGCTGTGGGTATTGACCGCAGCTGTATGTACTGACTGTACACTAGTGTCTAATTACCGAGCAAGCTGTGTGTGTATTTTCTGGGATCGATGGTGGTGTCTAACACTTCTGTTACACCTCATCGCAACTAGGTCAGATTACCGGTATTAGATGTTTCTTTTTGCGCGAGTCTTCACAACCTTTAATCTCTTTCTTTTGTCTGCAAAAAAAAAATTGCAACAGGAACATACAAACAACTGTTTATAAATTCTATAGGTTTTTCTTCTTAAAATGAAACAATAAAACTTTACATTTAATTTGAGGGACACAACAATGCTATATTGAATCAAATGGTTAATAACTAACAAGTAGCAACATAGTACTTGAAAGGACAGAGATCTCTCAGGAAGATTGAGGCCTATCCAACTGTGCATGAACATTACAATTCTTGGCAAGAATGATGATGTAACACTACACAAAAGACAACTTTTAACGGAAAATATTAGGCATTGTGTCAGGAACGATTAAAATTTAACATTTGGTCTGATATTTGTCGAAATTTCATTTTTGTGTCGTCAGTTTTGTGTGTGATATTTCCAAAAAATGGAAATGTGATCGTGTTTGCATGATAGCATCCTATTACTGACAACTGTGTTTTAATATTGTGAATATTGATTGGTTGTACTTTCTGTAGATCTGAAGTGTTTAATAACCATTTTGATGTTGTATTAAACTCACATTCTGTGTCGTGAAGGAAAGCACTTAAAAATCATCTCTGTTTTACTGACTAAATCGTGTCCTAACATTGTTTTAAACTCACACAAACTCTTCATGATCAGCCCGATTCTTAAAGCTCAGCAAAAGCTGTTTAGGGCTTTTCTCTGGTCGCCAGTTATCAGTATATTTGTCATTCTTATATCATTTATACCATTCAAGTAGTGCTTGATCAAGTCTGTGATGATGATGTCATCAGGACATCACCAAAATCTTTGTTCTACAATTTGAAATTTTGCCGTCTGACCTACAAGTGTAGTCTGCATGAATTTTTATATCAATTTTAGGAAAGTAAAAATCACTCGCAAAGAAGAATGAAAAAGGGAAGAAAGGTTCATTGTCCACAAGTGCTACAGATGGATGTTGTAGATAAATTGAAAGGGATGCGTTTGTGACTTGAGCAATATTTTAAGAAGAAAAATAATGCTTTAAGTGATACGCCATTTGGAAAGTTGAGAACTGACTCCAAAAATGTTGCTCCAAACACCTGGTGTTCACCATGAATCAATTTTGATGTATTATTTGAATATTCATTTCAAAATATGATTTTTTTTTCGGGGTGGGTGGGGGTGGAACTTAACCAAAATGGCTAACCACTTAATGAAAGTAATGTTTGCAAAACAAAGTTGCTAGTCAGATGAAAATGATCATGTGGCAAAAACATTTTTAGATTTTTTTAGCTTTAGTATTATTTTTGTTATGGTTATCATGAACCTCCTTTTATGTCTTCTGTAGAATTTGATGACATTTTTTTATCCTGTTTTAGTTTCTGAGAGAACTATGTTCATTATGTTTGAACATGTTGAATGAATCAGTTGTGGAATTGTCTGGTGAAATTAATTCTCAGAGTTTTGGTAGTACTGCAAAAGAACTTTTATTTTAGGTTTCTTAGTTTGAACAAAGTGGTTTTCAATTGCTACTAGAATAATAGAAACAATTATGCATATATATGCATATTGTCCCAAATTTTTGGCGGCAGTGTAGTGTTGTAAATATTGATGCCTGCCCTAAGTTTCTTGTTTTGAATCACAGCAAGCAACGAAAGGACAATTTTTTGGGTGGGGGGGGGGAGCGTTTGGAGGGAAGGGTGGGCGGGTTGGGTGGAAAAGAATGGTTCTGTATGTACAGCATATCATTAACAATATTTGACCGTCAAGTCAATTATAAATTAAAGTAAGTATCATTAAAATGATAAAGTTAATCTGTTACTTTGGTTTTTCTTTCATTTTTGGACTATTTTGTATCTTTTTGTCCCAAACAGTGGAAGGTCAGGATCTGCAGGCAATCTTTTAGATCTTGATTTCTTCGCCACGACCCCGACATCAGGACTTATGTCGCCCATAAGCAACGCCAGCAACACCAGTGCTGCTACAACACCAGATAGTAAGTAGTGAGATAGATACATAACTCTCGAACCTTACTTGTTTATCTGTTTACCTGTATATCTAATATAGGAGTCAAAACTTTCTTAGGCCCTGTATCTAATATACGGGCATGAGCTTTTTCCGCAAATTTGCGGAATATCCATGATTTTTTTTCTACCTCAGGACAAAAACTATTATCCTAACACACTGTAGCATAGGCAAACTGGAGCCTATACCGCAATTTTTGCAAAGTTCCGTGATTTATTTTTTACCCAGGCTAATCCCCTTACTGTAGGAGTCTAACCTTTCTTTGGCCCTGTATATCTAACATTGGAGTATACTTCTGGAGGTAGTTTAAGGATCACGTTCGGCACAAAAGTAGTGTTGATATATATTTAAAGTTAAAAGTTAAAAGGAACATTTTTTGCTTGAAATCATTTGAATTTATACAACAATAGATTAACGTTAATATTTCGATCGCACTGAGGAGCAGACATCATCATCAGTTAAGCCCTTAAAGGAGCATTTTCCTGAGATTTGAAATATCTTAAAACTCTTGTCTAAAGTCATCCTTTAAAGAACAGTACAACAAACGAAAAATTGTGACAGCAAAATTGGTCTGTCTTCCAAAAGTTATTGCAAATAAAAATAAATTTTGATAATATTGAATACACAAATTTGCATTTTCGTGGCAAAGTGGAAGATGGATGGGAAAATTGCTACACATGTGCAATGATGCATAGCAGAAACTTATATGCTATAAATCTCAAAAATTGCTAAAATATTTAAATATGATACACAGAGTTATGTTCCCCCTTAGATTAGAGAAACAATGCCATAACTAGTCCGCTCATATGTTTGCTTGGTTCTTGTCAATTCTTTAATATTCATCGATTCTTCTTTAAATTGAAAACATAAGAACTGATTATGCGATCAAAAGATCTTACAAAGGCAAATGTATTCAGTTTGAAATCATTGAACATTTTATAAAAAGACATAATTTCTGTCTTCATTCCTTGATTGCTTTGGACAGACGGTAGGTTATTACGATAGAGAGAGAATTGGTTCATTTTTTTGTTGAATTCCTTTCATTACTTTTATCACCTTATGTTTTAGCATGTTTTTATTAATATATATATATATACCTTTGTAGTAGTTATTTTGACAATAATAGAAGTTCAATCATATCCCAGAGCACGTAACCCACTAACGATGGTTGTAGCTAGTTCCCTCTCCTGTTTTATAATTTGCATATATAGATAATTGCAGGGGTGTGATAGTTTTGTTACTTTTCAACGATAATTTTGTTATGTTTGGGACAATTTGACTGATATTTCTCTCAATTTTGCAACTAAACATTAACCCAACTTAGCTAAGATTCATGTCTACCCCCCCCCCACCAAAAAAAAAAAAGCATGCTTAATTTTCTTGAAGTGCTACTTTATAAGACGTACTTTAGAACCCAAAAATATTTATTGATATTTACAGATCTATGGTAAAGTTAGATAATGTCTAAAAATATTCCAAGAGCAGTGAAAAGCTAAAAATTATAGGTCTTGTTCTCCTATGTTATTCGTATGAATCTCTGAGTTGGGAATCTTTCATATTAGATGTTAGCTTCAAAAACGTTATCTTCTTGAAGACCAGAACAGAGCCAGAAAACTCACAGTAGCATTATCTCACTTATTTAACACTTCTTACTGTTGAATAATTTCCTTGTCAGTTTTCTCTAATAATTTGCAGTCCTTATTATTTAAAGTCTGCCAAGAAATTCTTTGTTATGTATCGTATGTTTGCGAATCACACCCCTGCAGTTGACATTTCTGGTAGCTAGTTGTTTAACACAGTGAGATTTTCCATTTGATATAAACTTAATCATTTTGACAAGGCAGAGAGATGAAATCATTATTAATAATTCAAAAACAAAAATGGATTAATCCTATTTTAAATTTTTTTTTTTTGACCTCATGGATTCGTAGCTCTATTTTGAATTCATTTTGCGTCATGTCAATATTACTTTTTATCAAATATATGTATATTATATGAATATATAAATTGTATGACTACAACAGGTACCTTATCGACCCTTGACCTCCTGACCGGTTTGGATGGCTCTTTCTCCAGTCCATATGGGGGACCGCGCTGGTCTATTTGTAAGGAGAACATTTTTCCCCCACCCCAAAAAAAAAAAAAAAAATTGGGTGTTTTTTCTCTTTGCCTCAGAGATGTCTGTTATCCTCAGAACATTCTGTCATGTTTTTTTTCGATTCCACCCCATCGTTCTCTTCAAACTCACCCTTCCACCTTCGCAAAATGCCTCCATTCAAGTCTCTACCCATGCTACAAACCTCTTTTATATACCCTTTTGCATTCAGTCTTATCTCTCTTAAAAACTATATGTAGAGAAGAAGATCTCTTTCAAACTTTTCCTCTGTACACTTTTTATCACTCGTCAAAAGCTCGGTAGGTGGGTTCTCGTTGCCTGAAAGAACTGCACAACGAATCTCTTATGGCTTTTTACGGGGGAAGATTGTCTTGTCTCATTAAGTCCATGTTGTGCACATTTGGTGTGGCGGGGTCTTTCAAATGCACAAATGATACGCCTTGCCAAACACCGCACATGATTGTGAACTACGTGATCGTTTAATAGTTTTGGTTAGTTTAGTTTAGTTTAGTTTAGTTTAGTAGAAAAAAAGGATCAGGAGGGACCTTCAAGTCCCTATAGGAGAGAGAAAAAAAAAATTGAAGACACAAAAAATCAGACCCGATTACAATGCTTAAAGTACTTGTCCAAAGCATTCTTAAACCCATTGACACTACTTGCTAGTACAAATTTTTCAGGCCAACCGTTCCACTCATTCACAACCCTATTAGAAAAAAAGTTATGCCAAATATTAATCCTACTTTGTAATTTCTGGAGTTTAAGACAATGACCTCTGGTACATATACTATTAGCAAACATCAAAACTATTGAGAATCAAAGTTAAAATGTGACAAGGGAGGGGAGGGTGTGGGGGGCGGGGGTGGGAGGGTGGTTGGGAGATAATTATTTTACATTATCTTCCTGTTACGAATGTAGGAGGAGATAAAGTAATACTGGAAGTGGTGGTGATTTATATCATGAGAGTCTTTCTCTGGACACTTAATGTACATGTAATGTTGCCTTTATGGGCACTTAATGTAGCCAAGCATAGCTTCAAACAACTATGTTTACTCTGTAGGCATTGAAAACGTGATGTTGGCAACTGGTGTTCACCAACTACCAGTGTCTTGTTAAATCCGTAGTTTCATAGTAGTTGCCGTTGGTTACTCCTGAGAGAATGATGATCAAATCAGAGATTTTGCGACAATACACTTCTTCTTTTGTTTTAAGTTGTCTGTGACATTACACCACCTGACACAATTTCTAAGACCAATTAAATTTATCACCCATTTTGCTTATTTGCAATTTTTTTTTATTTATATCTTTCCCAACAAAAAGAAATGAGTTATATAAAAATTTATTCTACTTATGAACTCAGTAAACAATGATGAAATTGTCAATGGCTAGTAACGTATTTTGTGCATCAATAAAACTTTTTTTTTAAATTTAAGAAATTGTTGGGTTGCTGGATTAATAAAAAGGTGGTAAGTGGATCATTCTGCCATGCAACCAAGGTTAACTTTGAATACCAAACATAAGCTTGTTATAGATTCAAACTTTATAATCGAGGAAAACTAAGGCTTTTAGGTATTTTACAGCAAGATCTAAAAATACCAACAAAAAAAAACGTCCAAAATGAAAAGAAATCTTGTTGCACAAATTAAGATTATAGCTTATTCCAAGGATATTTCTTATTGCAGATATAAAATAAAAAAAGAATAAAGTAGTTAACTGCTTCTCTGTCAGGATGTTTCATGTCAAGTAGGTTTATATCTTGGTGCCCATTAAAAACTCAAATGTGTTTTATCCAGCGGTGGTGGTCGTGCCGATCAAGTAGTTTGTAACTGAAGATGTTTTTTTGCAGAATTTTGCATCCATTTATAAGTACCTTTAGTTACACTTTGAATGGCTTTGGTGTTTATCTTGTCAAACCATTTATGAACATTATTTTGTTATTCTTAATCACACTGAGGACAGAGATATGTAATAGACAAGTAGTAGACGAATGCTACTAAGACAAAATAGCTGGGTTCTTTGTGAGATGAAAAACATTTTGGCGAATTAGATGACCAGTAAGTTATAATAGCCAATGTTTAAGCTGTACAGAGAAAGAGATTAACGGTGGCCTTCCTGATGCCATAAAAATCATATATTGAAATGGTTAAGCCAGCCAAAATGAAAAAATCTTGTCATTTTCTGGTAGAATGGAGACAAAAAAGTAGGTGAGATCTTGTGCTCTGCTTTAGAGCAAAAGGGAGGAAGAAGAAAAACTCAACGGCTCAGCAAGGATTAACTTTTGAAGAACCTGTTACAATATCAAGGTTGGGGAGGGGGAGGGCATGGGTGGGGGCAGGGGTGGGGGAGGTTGGACAGATAACCGGAAGGTGGAGGGAGATATAGGTGTCACAAAACATTTATAGTGGATATAGCCTAATCTGTTCTGGCTATGACATTAAGTCAATAGGTGAATGAAATACACATGTAAACCTCTTAAAGCAGCATTTTGCGTTTGGTCGCCGTTTTCTACTTTTTTTGACATGTCCATCAAGTTTTTTACATGTATCAATCACAAAACAGCAAACTAAGATATCAGCCAAGTTTTTCCCTGCCAAAATCGTTAATTGGCGAGTAATTAAGGATAATTGCAGAGAATGAGAAAAGTATCCACGACAAAATTCCACATTTAAAATTAATCGCATACAGTACCCCAAACCCACTAGTTTGAATTCAACCAATCAGAGATGCAGGTTTAGTTATGAGCCGTTGCTAAAAATATATTCAAGACTTTGCGTTGATACAACCAGGGAGTTGTTATGGAACTCCCTGGTACAACTGCCATATAGACTGTACACAAATCAAGCTTGGTGTTGTATTACGTATTGGTCAATGACGTTTGTAGTGTTTAAATATTCATATTATGGGCGAGGTTTATTGGGATCCCAACGGAAAATATCTTGGAGAAAAACAAAGTTGAAAGTTGCAAATTTTTCGACTTTTATGCCACCATTTGAAGTAAGATTTAAATAGATAAGCTAGTTATGTATGTCGTTATGGCATAGTGGAGTCAGTGAGGTTGAGAAATATCATAGAAAAGGACGCAAATGCTGCTTTAAAGCATGTATGAATATACTGATTTATCAACATCAGCCATACATGCAGTGTATGTACACATTGTTGGCAATGTATGAACTCAGATATAGAAATCAGGTGAAAGGATTTAACAGTCTGTACACCGCAGTAGACATAAAACATTGCAAGCAACGGAAACTAATGTTAATGATAACGTTAATGATAACAAAAAATGATGTGTTTAAATATGAGATGGTCTATCATGTTTCAATGTTTCCACTTTTTAATCTGATTCACTCCATCTGCAAAATCAAACCACTTTTCATCTTTGTCAAACTACTTCCGTCCAAACCATCCTCAAGACTTGCTTCCTTTTCTCGTCATAACTTTCCAGACGTTCTTTACAGTTCGAAGTGATGTGTTTCTGTTAGTGTTCAATTTGCTCTTGTTTGTCAGTAGTGTACTTTTTTTAACCTAACATCCACATACATACATACCAACCAATGTCTGCTGCCCTCATTTTGCAATACAGTAGATTGATTTGTATGCTAGAGCTAGTATCATCATTGTAGCTATTATATTTCACAACACTTTTCAAGTTAACACCTTCAATGACAAACAGAAAAAAGGCAGTTAACAAACTGTTAAATATTTACAGCAAAAAGCATTTGTCTGTAAATATTTTTTTTTTTTACTCAGAAGAGATTTTTTTTTTTTGGTCTCAGAAGAAGTAAAACTCAATGTTTTATATGTTGCCAGCCCTAGATCAATTTATAATAAGATGGGTCAATTAGCATATTGCCTCGTTAGGATTCTCTTTGACCTTTTTTTCACTCTTAAGATTTCTCTCATTAGAATAACAAACATCCTCTGTCCTGACATGTTCAGTTTACTGTTATTTGCGAGTGGTTCTTGAAACTAATTAGAATCCTAAGGTTTCCTGTAATACAAAGCAAGTTTCCATTTCCAAAACGAAATTCAAAGTCCTTATTGCAATATTACATTTGCAATTTGCAGAAGGAAATCGCTTAGTTGTTTTAATCGTATCCTCCTCTTCAGTACTATTAGTATTGCATGGTGAGGTCATGAATGAGTCACATTCTCAGGGTGGAAAATCCAAGAATTAGAAGAAGGGGTTTTGGCCTCTGTTTCTTTCCACAATCACCATAATTATCTTTGATATCAAGAGAACTGACATGTGACTATGTTCATTCGTGGTTGAGGAATATCAAACAGCCAGCAGAATTTGTTATATATATAAAACAAAATAATTAGTTTGTCAAGAGTGTGCCCCTTTCAGTTACTGTATATTCAAAGTTGGATTGTGTTTTTAAACTCTGTCGTATAGATACTGATGTGTACTCTGTTAGGTCATAGGCAGAAGTTTGTTTTAATTTTGCAAAGTTTTACCTTTCTGATAGCTGATATATTAGTTTTTAAAAGCTCTGTACTCTTTTGAGTCTTGGTCAGAATTTTTGTGTATTGTTTACAGATGTGAGATATTCACCAATAAATATTTGCCATCATTCTGTTTTTAATTTAATTTTTACTGACTGATTGATTGAGATGCAGGAACAGTATATAGTATATCCAACAAAGTTGAAGCAAGTTTTCTTCAGTTGAAATAGATAAATATATCAATGCTATGTCCATAGGTAAAACCCCATAACAAAGTAACTTGTTAGTTTACTTAACCAACTTCATTTCAAGAAGTGAAGCAAAAGTTTAAAAAAAAAAAAATTAAATTTGTTTTTACTTAAGTTCTTTCCTTACATGAAAAGTTTCAATCTGATGAAATGTACCTGATTGAATCAAATTCATTAATTTAATTCACTTAATTAATTAATTTAATTAACTAGACTAAATTCATGAGTATAAAAACAAGGATGGCTTCATTTGGTCAATTGCCATCTTATTTTAAGAACTGCTCATTATGCTTGAAAAAAAAAATTCCCACCAAACTCAAAATGCTGCTTTTCATACAATGAGCTTGTGTTTCCCTCACTTTTTCTAAAACCTTCTAAAAAATATGGCTGACACCATCATTCTTAATGCAGTTTTGATAGACAAAGCTTATATCTTTCTGTCTTTGGTGGACTTTTGTACCTAAAAATTGTGCTTCATTTAACACAATTTATAGCTTTTCAGCTTGCTAGTTCCTTTACTGAGTGTAAATGCCAGAACTTTCAAAATGAATTATTTTCCTATGTACTTATACCTTTGTCATGTATTAAAACGCATCCATTGTCTTCATCATACCAAATGGACTTTTTTCTTACATTCGCTTTTTCAATCTTGTTCTTCCCACCATGCTGCTATTATTATATTCTTCTTATATTAAAATTATCACACATTTTTTTAGTCATTTCCAGTCTTTGTATTTTGTGACAAAATGTACATAGATAGATATAAAAAAAGGCGAAAAATTAGAGGAAAAATCTTTGCTTTACCTAAATGTGCTGTATCATATACCTCATTGTGTACCCTTTGTATTAACTGTGTTAAAATATTTTCTCTCTTTCCTTCTATGTATATTCTAATATTGTTGCATTTTCAAATTTAAAAAAAAATACCAATGTAAGTGATATTTGCTTCTATTTTTATTTATTTCCTTTTTTGGCATTATTTTTTTGTATTTCAAATTACCAGAAATGTGGCATGTATAATTTAAGTGTCATCATTTAGCAATTAGAAACAGTTAATCACTCGCTAACATGGTCATAACATAGGTTAATAATAATGGTGTATTTTCATGTCTCCAATATTTACCTGCCCCTCTTTACCTCTTTAATGGATCAAGATCCCTCCCTGTTTCCAGGAGGTAACATTTGTCGTTCTGTTTACTTTTCTCCAGCGAATGATCTGTTGCAGAGTCCAACTACCACGAGTAACTCGTTGCCGCCTCCTCTACCAGAGAAACAGAGGATGAGCATGAGTTCAGTCTCCTCAAATAATAGTATACCAATCCTCCCCAATAGACCGCCCTCCAGACCCCGGAGAGATATACCGGTAAAGTTTCAATTTTTCCTTTAAAATTTTCAGTGCATGTTTGTTACGACAATGGCGTCATCCCAAAAATTACCCATCCAAAATTCCACATATATTACTGCACTGTCTATCTAGAGGGTTCATGCATTTGGGAAAATCAGCATTGAAGCTGTTACAGTGTATTGTTGTGTAAGTAAGAGGGCCTGTTGTTTTGATCCTAGCAGGATCTTTTTCAGAGGCTGAATGACAACTTACAGTAACAGAAGGGACAAATACACACACACAGCATACAGACAGGTTTAATGAGCAGGGTGAACACAAAAGAGATAGATGTAAGAGGATTAGTAGATGAGGGATGGAGAGAAGAAAGAAACCAACAGGGGAAGGAGAGGAGAGGTAGGAGATGAACAATAGAGGGAGAAAGAGAGGATTAAGGGAAGAGGGTAGCAAACTAGAGAAGGACAAAGACAGAGAAGTGTGCTATTGATCGTAATACTGACAAATAAGTTTAAGCTCACAATCTTTTTTGTCTCTCTTTCCACAGTCTCCGAGTTTCTCTGATCGAGAGATTCCACCCTTCCCCCGTCAAGACAGTTCCTCATCTTTGACATCGCCCTTCACTTCCTCCTTTGCCATGGGTGGTTCCAGGGGTCCTAGTCCCCTGACATTGGGCTTCTCAGATACCATTCCAATAGCTGCTGCCTTCACAGAACAAGCCAATGGTTACTTTAAGGGAACAGACATGACTAAGTAAGTAAAAAATGATGAAATTTAAAGCATGAACAAACGAAAACAGTAAAAAAAAAAAAATTATTAAAAAAATTTTATTTCATAATTGATTTTGAAGCATCTGGTTGTTTTTTGTGTCTTCTGTCTTACAAATTATTCTTGAGCACAAAAATATGTTTTTCAGTCCTTGTTGCTTTTTTATTTCCAGAGGATCTGTTAATATTATTATCATGGTTCCTTATATAGCGCAAATACTATAAAATATATATATTCATATGCACTTTACATGATGAAGAATAAAACAATAATAAGAAAGAATTAAAAAAAAACAAATCAAGTTAAATAAAGTTAATAAAAATAGTGGATAAAAGAATATAATAATTACATGATAAACAGTCAAACAAATATATAGCAAGAAAACAATTTACAATGTTCCTAGTTATATTTACACTGGCTTAGCAGAAGGACCTATGTCAGACCTCGTTGGAATAATTATATTCGTGTGAATTTTGTATCCACAATATTAATAATACAGGGCCGCATACATAAATCAAAAGAAAATGTAAGGATCCTGGAGGAGTAGTCCATTTTACGAGCAGTCGCTCTCACGAAAGCCAAGAAATATACCTCTGATCAGCAATTATTAATTCCATCAGGTCGGGGCGAGAATAGGTACTCGATTATGTTTCTAACGAAAACCATTTTAACGGGCACTTTTCAGGGAGAAGTGAGTGGTTTCATCGTTCCATTTCAGTATAATATGTAGAATGCCTTCCACGTAAACTGCTTTTGTACTCATAATTATGTGAGTCATTATTAAGAAAAGAAGTTGTGATTTATTCTTTTTTCCCTTTTTCTTTCCCCTAATAAAACTTACCTTTGAACTGATTCTTAGTTGCAAGGTACTTGCCAAGACTTAAGTTGTTCGAGTCATACAAAACTAGATGTTGAACATTATGGAGAATGCGTAACTCAATATCCCTCAGGGCTAAGATCACATATACTTTTCTTGGGGGGAGGGGGGGCTTTTGCACCACCCCAGAATAAACAAAAGGGTCAATCAGACAATTACCAAACATCCAAGCACACAGTACATCAATATATAAAAAATGGGGTACAACCTAAATAGTCAAATATTCTTTAAGATAGTTTCAAAAATTGCAAATATAACACCATTTCAAATCTAAGCACCAAAATCTTAAATCCCTCCCCTGAGAACCCTGCCCTCATTGACATATCATATAAGAACTACCCCCCCCCCTCCCTCCAGTACAGTACAAATATGGTCGTTTCTACTCTACCATACCTAACTCACCATACCTCACAATACTGGCAACATTGAATTTAATTGATCTGTATATACACAAATAAAACTGAAAAAAAAATGAAATAGCAAAACAAATAGCAATTGGAACTATACATTTGATTATTTTTCTGGAGGATATTTGACAGAAACTATACTTATGAAATGGTCAGGCCACCCAAGGAAAAGAAACAATAGAAAACACAAACGGACACCACTAACCCCCCCCCCCAAGCAATTCTAATATTTGATCCTACAATTAAAGTCTTCAACAGTTTTTGCCATCATTTTTTTGTCATCTTTTGTAATTAATTTTTTTTCCTTCTGTGTCGATAGGAGTCTAGCCAAAATCACTGGTGATCTGATGGTATCATTCCCAGCTGGCATCATCCAGGCCTTAACCAGCAACCCTTCACCCCCTGTACTAAGTGTGAGGGTGCACAATGTCAGCAAGTTGGAGCAAATATTACCAAACAAGCAATTAATCACAAAGTGAGTAGTGATAATGTTTGGTATTTAGTGGAAACTTGAAAATATTGGGCTAATATGCATCTGGTCACTTTGTCGTGATCACTCAGTGCTGATAGAATCGACAATTGCAACAAACATAATTGCATACTATATTGTATTATCCCAGGCATAATAATGCAGTGGTTAGGAACAACATAGTAGCAACAGGAGCAACGTCAATTGCAGTAGTTGAAGTGAGAACACTTTAACAGCTTGACTGGTGTTATGTAGTCATTAACTTAACCTATAGGACAGAGGGTTGTCAGTTCTCAGATAATGCACAACCAGAAATATTGCATAAATGTTGATATGTGTGTATCAATATATATATATGTATACATATAATGAAATTGTGCATTGCAGCCCCCATATAGTAGTATGCTAAACAACGGCGTGCCACCTGTCAGCTGTTTTCTCGGTCTGAGGGTGACACGGCTCATGAATATTCCGCTCTGCAGTCGCGTGGGTCACATCAATTACAGCTCGACGCTATGTACAATCCCACGTGACTTATTTGCATATATGCCAGCAGTACAGACTGTATCTGTAGTAGCATTTTGTAGATATTAATTATTATTACCCTGCCCGGAAAATATATTCGTGAAATGTTGCTGAACGTGTAAACATTTTCTGTTTTTTCCCTTGCCTCTTCCTCATCTTCTTGTTTGCCGCATCTCCTCCTTATCGACAGCGATGTCTCGATGAACCAAGGAGACAGCAATGCCTATGTATTCAACATGCAGAACCTCATCATGCTGATTAAGAAACAGTTTGAGAAGAATGCTGCCGCCTCATACTTCAATGTTGACATTCTTAAATATCAGGTAATTTATAAAGCAAACTTTTCTCTTATTTCACGTCATCTCCATTGTGTTTCTGTTGTGTACAATTGTCTGTTTGACAGTCATAAGTTATATTTTCATCTTGCAAAGAATTGTCCCAATATCTGCCTTTGTTAGCTAGCCACTCCATGTAAACAGGACAAAAGCATGTGTACTGGCCACTTTGAGTGAGAAAAGAGTGGTTCTACCATTCTATTTCAGTAGGGTCCTATAGGGTCCTATAAGCTCTAAGCTGTTGTAAGGGTCCTATAAGCTATAAGGGTCCTATAAGCTATAAGGGTCCTATAAGCTATGGAATGTGCTTCGCATTAACTGCTTTGTACTGATAATTACATGAGTGATTATTACGGGTAAAAAGTTTCTTTTTATATCTTTCCTCACCCCAATAAACCTTACATTGAACTGATTCTTAGTTGCACAAATACTTGCCAAAACTTCAGAACAGATGAGAGAGGAAGGAACCTTGCTCTCGGGACATGGGTTCAGTTAGTGGTCCAGGGGAACATTGAGATGAAGAAAAGATAATGTGGGGAAGGGAGGGGGGGGGGGCCAACCTGACTCTTGAAGATCCTGAAAGTAAATCTAAGCAAGGAAGAGTAAATGGCTTAAGTTTGGGATTTATTTGTCTTATTGCAGGTCAAACCTGAAGTAGACGCAGGTTCCATGCCTTTGAAACTCTGCAGTTACTGGAAATGCGAAACAACCTGCACAGAGATTAGAGTGGATTACGCCTACAACCCAACAGCTATGGAGAACCCTGTGCCTCTCTCTGATGTTTCCCTGATCGTACCCGTCGATGGGGGCGTGACGGTGATGCAATCGAAGCCAGCTGCCACCTGGTATGTGTAATATATTATCAGTGTTCTACTATAGGTCTGTAGCAGTATTGATAGGATTATTACAAAATTTGCTATATAAGTCAATACTTTATTTCTTTTTATTCCTTGCCAGAGGCAAAAATAATCTATGCGATCGTGATGGCGTGTGTGTGTATGTGATACTTACTTGTAAAGACGGAAAATCAAAATTTAATGGTGGATTAGCTTCATACTTGGTATGTGGATCTGTTTATTGAGTACAAGAAGCCTATAGTCTCTGTGCAATTCAATGGTCATTTGGGGTCAACTGAGGTCAAAGTCTGAAAACTTTGTGAACATGTTAACTCAAAAAGTTCTTCTTTATTGAACTTCATACTTAATATGTTGATCCAGCTTGGTGAGTGCAAGAATCCTATTGAAATTGGTAGAGGTCAAAGGTCACATGTGGTCAACAGGCATCAAAGTCTGAAAACCTTTTAAACATGATAACTTCAAATTAAAGCTACAATTAATCTCTGAGTTCTCTGTGGCTGTGATTTTTATTTTGGTGAACATAGTTTGGTAAAATTGAGTTCAGTTTAAGTATTGTGAAGGGGTTCTATAGTTCTTCAATGAAACATACCTGGCATCCAGATAATGAAATCTGCTTCAGAGTTCATACTCTTGCTTCAAACTGTGCTTCAACTTCCTATCAGTTTTTCCCTCTGAGCCTCAAGGGGTCAACAGATTATCACAAATGGGCACAAACTGGCTCAAGGGGTCAAAACGTTATCTCAAATGGTGGAAAATTGGCCAATTTCTCAAAACTATTTCACAATGTATAAACAATGTCATGTAACTCTCAACAATTATTCAAGGGATTGCTAGCTCAAACTTGGTCAAATGTGTCTATATTTCACATTAGGCAGACTGTTCTTTCTGGATATTGAAACATTTTGGTTTAAAGTTGTATACTGTAAAATCCTTACCAGTGAATGACATGGTTGATGCCCAAAAGCTATTGCTACAAACCTTTTTTGGTTCTCACCTTACTCTTGGACAAATGTTACTCACTTGCTCTACATTAGTCAGATAGTTATTTTGAATTTTGAGTAAATTTATATGGCTAGAAATCCCAGAGCTAACTGGCTTGCTGTTTATTTATTTTTTTTCAATTTCAAAATTGTTAATCATTTCTTCATTATCTAAAATAAAAACCCAACTTTTGACAATTTGAAAACTTTTCACTAGTTGAAAACTTTTCTTCATGCGATTGTAAGTGTTAGCTAGTAACAAAAATGTAGCCAGAATATACTCACCAAAAGCTGCTTTAAGGCAAAATCTTCCTTCAGTGTAAATATGTGACACCAACTCTAAATGGATGAAATTTCAGCACACCGTACTTAATAATCACATCGACCGAAACGTTTAATCTGCAAGTTGGAGCCGCTGGTCCTCCGTGCATCAGTGGATGCTATTTAGGTTAATCCCATCTGACCTCAAATAAATTCTCTTAATGTGATAATACCATTTACCAGAAGAAAGGATAAGACAAATATCAGGTGTCTATTTTGATTGTGCCAATTTTATGGAGATTAAAAAAAACTAAAAAAGAACTTGATAATCTGTATAACCCACATTGTCTGTTTTGCGGAGAGTATAAAATCTGATTAAGTTTCATAGTGTCTGTTTTCAAGAAAGCATCGCTTGTCTGTATCATTTCTCGTCGGGACACAGCATCAATGTGAAGGCTTGGGTCTTTTTTTGATGCTGGGATCATATTTCTAAGCTGCCAGAGATTATCGTACGTGAAATCCAAACACATAAATGTAAATTGACAGTGTAAAGCTGTGTCGGTGAACTCAGGTAAACCGATTTTACTCTGGGTACCAAAAGCCATCAGCGTACATCTCTGACAGCAGTCGTCCCAGGGTATTGTGTCTAAGTTCGGTGCATAAAAAGCAAACTAATAAAAAAAACACGAGGAAAAACCTGTACGACGGAAATAAGAGAGAGCCCTGAAACTGATCCGAAAATTGTCGAAATTATTGGTGTCGCTCGGAACAATTTTTACGGAGGTCAATGGCTCGGCTTGTGAATGCGATGAAGATTTGTATTCTCAATGGGGAGATTCAGCTAGCTTTTCATGTAAAGTAGAAGCTTCTAGATAAAGGATGAGAATAATGTGCTATTGATGATATTGGGGAATCAATTTGGGCCTAGTTAAGTTATAAGGTAGTCATTGGGTGCTTTTTTGAAGGGTGGAGAATCTCTATCAGGTAGTTTTAAATTAATATCACTCCCTGATGGCTCAGATTTAAATGTTGAGTCCAGCTAATCTCATTCTCATGTTTATTCATATACTTGGGCATGTCATTTATTGAATACATAATCAGCCACAGCTGTTTCAATCGGCCAGTTGGGAACTGTTTTCTCATGCTATGAACACTATCTATACGTGTCGCTCTCAGTTCATGCTTCAAAGCACCTGTACTGACAGTACAAACAGCTGGAAACATTTAACACATACAGACAGGGCATGCTTTACAGCTCGTGCTGTCAGTACAAGTGCTTTGAAGCATGATATGAAAGTACTAAATGTGAAAGGAAAAAAGGAAAAGGAAAAAAACTATGTGTGAGTTCAGTTTAATCAATTTCAAGTCTTTTTGTCAACTTGCATGAGCTACAATTCACAATTCAAAATTCTTTTCCGTTGGGGATGCAGGTCAGCTGAGAGGAAGACTGCCCTTTGGAAGCTCGGTGACATTACGGAGGCCACGGGGACCGGGTCCCTCAGAGCCAAGTTTGAATTGCAGGAAGGGCCAAGCCGGCCGGCCACATTAGCAGTCAAGTTCTCAAGCGAGGGGACAACTCTCTCGGGACTGGACATTGATCTGATCAATCCATCCTACAGGTTATCTCTGGTTAAGAAGAGATTTGTAACAGGTAAGAGAAATGATAGATTTTCCCATAAAAATAATTTTTTGATCCTCCAGAAAGACAACCAAACAACGCGATCACCAAAAAAACGCGATCACCATTAAATCACCTTCTTTGATGCAATATCGATATCGTTTTGCGATGCCGCACGGCACTAAAATCACCATGTTTGTTTATAAGCTTGAATGGTCGAGTTTTATTCCAAAAAAAAAAGTAACTGAAATTTTCCAATTTGACATTTGATGAATTCTAACATGAAAAAGTGTCTATGTGATGAAGTAGTGAAAGGGAGGGTTTGATCAACTGCTATCTTACAAGTGTTTCATGGTACATTTGGGTAAAATTTGCCAAACCAAATGTATAACGCTACTGTAAGGATGTATAGGAATATAGTCTGTCTATAGAAAACAATCACAGGGACCATGGTTTCATATGTAATAATTTGTATGTCTTATAGAATGATAGAATGATATGGTCCATCGATTGAATATGGTTTGCTCAGGTCATGGTTTCACATGTAATATAATGTGTTTATATATCTTATAGATGATAACCAAATATTGGTTACCAATAAGGCTGGTTATTGTAACAGGGTCTATCCATTGAATATAGTGTGCACAGGCCATGGTTTCATATGTTTGTGTATATCTTATAGAATGATAACCAACCATTGCTTACCATTAAGGCTACATATTGGTACGGTCCATCAATTGCAAATGGTTTCAGTCTCGTCAGGTTCAACTGAAGGAAGGATGATTCTAAAAGATGAATGTTTTCTTAAACCACATTTATAATTTTGTTAAGCTTAGTTACATGTCTAAGTCAAATGTATTATGTAGAGAGCTGTTCACAACAATGCGACACACATCCTCTTGTCCCTACTGCAATGAAGACTTCCAGTTCGACAGTGATAAGGACTGACAAATCAAGTAGAGGAAACCTATCTTGACCTTAGCTTACCTTCCTTTGCCCCCCAATCCACCCAGACCAAAGTGCAAGGAGATCACATCCATTAGAAGTTTCGAAGGTCTCGTGGATTTTCCATCAACGTCCACGTGAAGACTGGTTGTGACAGAAAACATACGTCCTTTTGTGGGCCCCGAATTTGGCACGATAAAATTTCCAGCGAAAATGTTGTCAAAAGGGGTTACATTTCTTTTTCCATTTTGACTTGAGAGATTGCTCCAGACGCAGACGGGGATCCTGTTACACAAACAAATTTTCTAAACTTTCTTGTCGAAAGGAGTCCTTTGGGGGGTTCGCAAGAAAATTGAGGTGAAAAGTTTAGCCATCTGCGACCATTTGTCTGTTGCTACCTGATTTGGGAGCAATATTGATTTCCTTCGGAGTAAAAGTCACTTTCAGTTCAAGGTATTCTGCAAACATGGAATGTTACGCTATTAAAGAGATGGGAGGTATTGAATTTATCAGCATGTTCAAAGGTGAAAGTCTGTTGTGAAACACTTTCACAAATCTGTCATTTTCAAAATATTTTATATTATATTATTCCTGATCATGCCTGTACTTAATTTCATCTATGCCTTACAAGTTCTCTAAGTTGTGAATTTGATAAAATCTTGTAAACGGTTCAGTCTTGCTACATTGTGAATAAGATAAGTTCCAGTAAATGGGTGTCACTTTTGTCGAGAGGACTCTGTTTTTAAATGAAAAAAAATCTTCAAGTGGTTGCTTTGTATTTCTTGCTAATATTAGAGAAAATGACATATAATTGTCAAGCATATGCTGGGAAGTAAAAGTGCAAACTGCTCTCCATCTCTATTTAGTTTGATTGGCCAAGCAAGGATACTGATTTTCTGTGACCAAGGTTATGTATGAAGACTAGCATTTGGTCCCCCACCCAACCACTCACCCCCACCTTAAACACACCTTTGAGAGTAGTGTGACATATTCATATGCATTTGCATTCATTTTGAGATCAAGAGGTATAAAGAGGAAAATCAATTCTATTTGCCCTCGAGGATAGGTACCTTTGAAAAATATATTTCCCAAAAATTAAAGGGGCATGGAATATAAAATTGCCTAGTCTACCAATAAAGTGTATGCAATATGAACAGATTTGTTTTGCGAGAGCTGTTGTTTGTGTATATAAATGAAATTTGATTTTTTTTTTTTTTTTTTTTCGTCGGAGCACATCTGCCGTTAGCTTACATGTATGTGTGCTTTCTGTTGCACAAGTAGGTCAGTCTCCTTCCAGGGACTACCTGATAAGGTGGTTAGACACTTCAGGGCATACAAGTTATCCTGTATGTTATTAAATAAAGGCCATCAACAGGTTTTTTTTTTGTGTGTGGAAGATAAGAATGTGTCTGGCATTTGTCTGTCAGTTTTTGCTGTGAGGGCATTTTTTTTTCCATAACTAGAAATATTTGAAGAAATACTAATCCTCACCTGTGACCTCTTTCTATAGTAAGATTCTTTACAAAGATGAGGAATTCCCAAAGGGGTGTACTTGTTGTTTTCCTCAGGTGAACATGGGGGGGGGGGCTGTGAAGGGCTCTTTGTTTAGTCTAAATCGTGGAGAGAAAAATATCCTCAATATAACATTTTTAGATTTACAAATCAACTTGAAAGCATATCAGCCTGCATTTGTTATGTGTTTTATCATGTTATGGGACACTATTACTATAAGACCATTCCATCTTATCCCACCAGAGGGATGGGGGGGGGGGGTGATTGATTTGGAAGGTTGGGGCATTATTGCTCCCCTTGCTACATGATCAATCAATTACCTCAGGCTTACCCAAAACAATATTTGACATTTTGGAATTGTCTGTCTGAGGAATAACTGCAAGTTTTTTATTTTTTAATTACAGTATGGATTTATTCCAACAAAATTTTGAAGAAAACAAAATGGAAGGTCATGACCTCAAGACAGTTTTAATATCGTCCATCAACCTTAAACCCATTGTTGACATTACATGATCACCAATTGGGAGAATAAAAATCTACAAACCAAAACAACATATTTAAGAAAATGTCCACCATTCCACTCATAAGTCAAGCAGAATATCAACCGTTCGCAACCTTTTTAACGCTAACATCGTTTTTTTTTTCTCTGAAGAAAAAGATCTGTTGTCTGTCTCCCTTGTATCGCTAATCCTCTAAAAAAGAAAGAAAAAAAGTTGTCCGAAAGAAAAAGTGTCATGTAAAATCATGCCCTGGTTTATACGCAGGAGTTAATAGACAGAGAGATCTATTGGGCAATTCCATAACAGCTGCTCTAATTGCCCAAGTATTCTTCCTTGGGGGGGGCATGTCCCCCCCCAATATTTTAGGTGGGGGATATAGTATCTAATATCCCCCCAATATTTGGTGATATGGTTTATTTTTGTGGCTATAAATAGAAAATAATGCGTGAGATTATTTATCCAATCTTCATATCTTACTCCACATATCGAATGGAACAACTCTACCATTTGGCATTGACCTCCTTCTTTGCCCGTTGGGTTTTGAAAATAAAAAGGGCAGCGATTTTACCGTTATCATTCTGAAACTGAATTTATGCAGAGCACTGTTTCAAGAGTGTCATTAATTCCCATGTAGAATTTCTTCTAATCGCATTATGTAGAATTATATGAACATTTTGAGGCCCCATTTTTCCTTTTTTATTGCTTTCCCATTTGACAGTTTTTTTTTCCTTTCTCTAATGTCCCTTGAAGATGTCCTTGAGGAATGCTTGCATAAGCATGCTTTTTATGCACCTCTTTGAATCAGCTAGAATGGGAAAAAAAGAGAAAAAAAATCTTCCGATTTCGCTGCCTCTACGTACATTTTTTTTTGTTTACATAAGAGAACCGTTTCTAGATTTTACTTATGTGGAACCTTGGAGCCAGTTTCTTGTCTAATCATGTAAGACACAGGTATCTGTGTTGACTTTGGAAATTTTCAGAAAGTCATCAATTCAGGTTGTATTTCTGCCAGAGAGATCTGATTTGATTTGCTTAATGTTCTGTCTGGTTACATTTTCAAGCAAGAATGGGAAAAATTTATGGTTTTTTTTGCTCGCTTCAGATCTAAAGTAATTCAAACAAGCAGAAAAACACTGTTTCCTTTGATCTGTACGTTTCTCCTCTCAAGAACAGATGTGTTTTTTTAGTCTTGAAGAACAAAACAACTCTTTTTGTTACTCATTGTTTATGCTTTCAACTTTAATTTGCTCATTCTTTCTGAAAAGGCTATATAGTGTGCAAAGAAAAGTACCCCACCATAATAATGGCAATTTGTAGGGTGCTTGTTATCCCTAAAAGGGATTATTTAGGCAGTCAGGGTAGGCATTAGTTTGTGCATAGTTAGTTATACTAGAATATATGGAGTGACATCAATGTGAACAGATAAATCGTTGTACATTTACCAACACAGGCATGTTTTGCAGTAGATAAGCAATTTCTTCACATTTTTTGTTTCTCTATGAGATAAATCTTTGAGAAATGTTTATTTTCACAAGCAAGTCAGCAACGAAAGACTGACTGGGAGAACCACAGCTAATTGGCCATGAAGATTTTAAATAAATTGAATTACTTTCAAAGAGAGATTTCAATTGGTGGTCATCAAGGGATTTTGTGGTCATTGGGTCTACAAATTAACAGTTAAGTTGCCTTCATATAACCTCAAACTGTTGACAGAGCTTGTCATATTTTTAAAATTTGGAAGGAGACTTTGTTTTTAGGATAAAGTTGTTGCTTTGTAGTAACAGGGACTCTCTGCTATTTAGTCAATTCTAAAACAGATTGTCACCTGGACAGTATTAATGTTAGGGGGAGGGAAGGGTTTACATCACGCATAACATACAGCTGCTGCCTCTTAAGTGACAATAATTCTTCTGTGAGACATCTTCTGAAATCATCCCAAGTAATTTCAAAGGATAACGCCTATGACTCTAAATAGCAATTTACAGAGGCCTACGGTTGTACCATCCATGTTAATACAGTACATCTTTTTGAAACACTCAACTTTGCTGTTCTAACAACCTTAAAGCAATCTTTTGTGTTTCATCATTAATTCTTACCAAATCCACCACAAAATGATTGTAATTAATCAAACTAATAGTACAAACAACCCCAATTTTTTGCTGTGTTTAATGAAGTTAAGGTTTAATGAAAAAGTCAGTTGCTCAAACACCTTTTCATGGTGGCATTAGTCACATGTAAATTATCAGATTTGGAAACTTTAAGTTAAGATATTTGAAACGGTACCTGACAGACTTAGTCAAGCTTAAAGGAAGAGAGTGTGGCGTCAAGCAGCATCGCAAATATCTTCAAAAGTCAAGTCAAACAGCTAAATTTTGAGAGAGAAAAGTCTGCTTTGTCCAAGAGACAATGAGCTAAGTTTAGCAGAGAAATCATCCCACGTAGTAATTTATCCGGTATTGCAACGCAAAATGTGGGCAAATTTAAAGCAGTTTTGTACACAGGGACGAAAGTATTTAATACTAGCATATTTCAAGGCTGCTACACAAAATTAGATCACTAAATTATTCGGTGCCAAAGTCACCTTTTTTAACACATGATTAAAGTAGCCTACAATAGTACAGGTAAATTCTACTTTTGTGTTTTAGATAAACATTAACGAGCACTTCATGTGACTTTATAAAGTCTGTGTATATCTAACAGCGAACGAGAGGATACAAGTCTCATCTTCAATACTTTTTTACGCCCACACCTTTGAAATCAACCTAGAACGTGTTTTAAAAAATTCCCTCATTGACATATAAAAAAAATGTAGATTTTGAAAGTGACAATTTTGTTCAAATATTTGACAGATGTTGGCAGTGAACATGCCAGAGAGAGAGAATCGCCAGGGACATAAAATGTCAGACACTTGTGAAATTTAGTAGAATATGAGCTTTCCTTTAGGATAATAAAGTAGTATAAGTTGAAAACAGACATTTGTGGAGTGTCATGTGAACACCTCTTTTTGTTACTCTTTGGTTTATTTGCTTCCATCTCTCTCTCAGTTTGATGTGAAAAAAGAATATTTTTATGTTCGGGTATCCAGACAAATTGTTTTGATAACAATTTTGTGACATAGACTACTTTATCATGTTCAAGTCAAACCACCTGTCCCTTGGGCAACCTCTTCCAGATAAATTTGACTGTCGGAAAAACAAATATTTAGTCATCTCAAAAGCAAGAAAGAAAGAAATAATAAAATGTGAAATAATTACCAAAACCACTTCTTAAATGTTTCTACAGAATGATAAATCTAAAAATGTTGTGAATTGAAATTAAAAGGTTATTACTATGCAGATGGTATTAATCACCAGCTAGACTTGAATAGAAATTTTAAGAATATATGAACTGCCAAGCTGACAGCACAACAGAAGGCTACCATGAATTTTCTTATTAAAAACAGTACCCACATAGAAATTGTAAAGGAACTTATGTATATGTGTGAAATTATCAGTTATAAATTAAATATTCTGTATCTAGTTTCTGATCAGTTATTACAATAACAGACACAATAGCATACAGTGGCGTATCCAGGATTTTCTGACCCGGGGGGCGCGAATTACTATCTAAGCGGAGCGCCACCATCGGTTGGCGCGCAGCGTACAAGAAAATTTCTGTTTTTGAT
>JAIPMN010016619.1:0-10482 GCA_020650975.1 Apostichopus californicus
AGATGACCCATAAATAAATATAGGGTACAGAACAAGCTCAAGTAGAAATACTGTATTTTATAACCAAATATTACGATCATCAGCTCTATGCAGGGAATTTAACTTAGTAATTCAATTGTGTGTAGCAGGTCTGAAGGCTGTGAAATTTGTCTCTAAGATTATAAAATATGATTGATCCCTGTCTACCAAAAAAAAAAAGAAAAAAAAAAGCTGCCTAAATATCTCTGCACTTGTATAGATCTAGCATTTTAACAATTTTGAAGAGCATTTTGCAATGCCATTCCGGGTACCTTATTCCCTGCTATGCTACTGTACCGTAGGTACACCTGACTGGTACACACAGTACAGGATGAATTGCTTTCACAGTCCTGACTGCTACAGGTCCACAAAAGATTCCTTAACAAATTCATACTATCATTCACTATCTACAGTAATAATAATAATAATAATAATGTTCGATTTATATAGCGCTTTATACCAGCGATAGGTCTCAAAGCACTTTACAGACGTTATATTACCCCTGGTCACTGATAACCTGTCCCAGAGACAATCCCTCCAGTCGGCAGCAGTTATACTGCGCCCAATGACAAGATACCCCACAGGTACCCATTTAACCCCTAGATGGAGAGAGGCAAGTGAGATAAAGCATCTTGCCCAAGGACACAAAGTAATGAACCAGGCAGGAATCGAACCAGCAATCCTTGGATCACGAGTCCGACGCCTAAGCCAATTGGCCACCTCGCTCTCAACAGTAGTTAACAAGAGCTGATAAAATGATGTAACTGATGATGTCATAGTTTGGAACATAACATTACTACTGTATATCAGATGACACACTTAGTCTGTAACCCTTTCATATCTGCATACCACAGCACATCTGTACAAGAAAAATACTCTTTACAGTCTTACGCTTTCACAACCACTTTACAGATCTTGCTGCCGCCAGAACTTATGACGATAATAATTTGATAAATCATTCCTTCCATGCATACATCATGTATGTGTACACACTTCCTTACACACGGCAGTTTCCTGCTTAATGTGCACAATCAGCAGAGTTAAAACATTATGATTGGAAGCATGAGATGGACAGCATGCTGTACATGTACGTTACTGTTGTTGCAAGTAGTCGAAAGTGAGGAGGAGGCAAAGAACTGCTGTATATACAGACAGACTGTCCTACTGAGCAGAGGATACTATTACAGTATTATTATCATTATTATTGTAATCTGTTTGTACCGTCCCTTCATAGTATAGATGGTCCTACTGAAACAGAGGATACCATTACAGTATTATTATTATTATTGTAATCTGTATGTACTGTCCCTTCATAGTAAAGACAGTCCTACGGTACAGAGGATACTATTACAGTATTATTATTATTATTATTGTAATCTGTATGTACCGTCCCTTCATAGTATAGATGGTCCTACTGAACAGAGGATACTATTACAGCATTATTATGATTCTTATTGTAATCTGTTTGTACTGTCCCTTCATAGTATAGATGGTCCTACTGAACAGAGGATACTATTACAGCATTATTATTATTATTATTGTAATCTGTCCGTACCGTCCCTTCATACTATTTGATGCACTGCAGTGTCATGTATTGTCCCTTGCTTGTACAGGTACTGTATAGTATTTAACTGTACAACACGTCACACAAACCATTCAATTTGGCAATTTTATGACTCACATACTGTATAGGTAGTTTCAGGTAACAATGAATATATATAGCCAATAGTAGAGAGACAATATTGTAGAGCTCTGAAGAAAGGACTAGGAGGGAAAGTTGTCATGAGTACCTAGGGAAAAGGGTCTAAATGAAGGGATTTCCCCACTCCCCTATGTTGAAAATAAAACAATTGATTTTTAAAGGGTACACCTTCATGAAAGTTGGTACTTGTCTGGATTTGATATTAAAAGCTTGGTCTCTTTTCAGAACAGAGAAATGAATATATCCAACTAAAACCAGGTGATGGCTAGTTTTGCTAGGAAAGCTTGTGATATCCATTTTTTTCTGTGGCGTGAGGAGAGGGAGGGGGAAGGGGGGTGGGAGGACGACTTTTCGTCGGAAAGGAGGTTTTTCATATCCTGAGTAACTCCTAAACCTCATGATGCTAACATAACAAATCAATGAAAAGTTTTGTCAGGACTTACCTGCACAGCACTGTTCACAAAGCAGTTGTTCTCGCCGGTGGGGTTCGTGAGACCCCTCGAATACTGGATACTGGCAGGAGCCACATCCAACGGGTCATCGTTCTCCCCTTTCAATCTTTTCATCATGTTCTTTAATGTTCCTGTGTACTTTGAAAAATCGTGCGGTTTCGGTAAAATGCGCTCTGCTGTGAGTTGATATTCCGTGTCCATATCTATATACAACAGAAATTGAAATGATGTGTGAAAGGTGGCCAATTGGAAACTGTACAAAATAATTTTAAAGACAAAATTAAGAACGATTGGCTAGAACACCCATTTCAAGCTCTCTGACTTTAGATACTGTGTACCAGCTGAGCTAGTGTACAACATTCAGGCCTAGAATGATTTTGTACTAACCCTACTGACACAGTTCAGTGTTCATTTGTTCCCTGGATATTTAACCAATAACAATTTCTGTCTTCTTCTCATAACCGAGGAGGTAGAAGATGGTATCAGAACCACCATCTTGGGAGTCCCACACACCAGCACACAATGCACTTCACCAAAACAAAGGGTCAAAAGGTCACAGTCTCGTAAACTAGATCATCTGATCCAGATTAAAGAGGAAGTTAATTCCAGTGAACAGCGAATGAACAATGTGTATCGGTGTATCTACTGTTTGTCAACAAGTGATAGAGATACATGCTTCCCATTCAACCCCTGATGAAAGATATGCCAGTCGATCCACTGTAATCAATTGTTACAGGTATGAGGGGACAAGTGCTCTCCGAACAAGGTGCAAATTCCATCCATACCTGTAATATTGTATACAGTGAGGGTGCACACACACAGAAGTACCTCCATATTTGAAAACTTGTACTATCATGTTATTGCTACAGTCAGTATTTTACTTACCAAACTTTAAAATTCATAATTTCTCCCCTAGGTAATAAACCATGCAGTACTTATTAACATTAATAGCAAATGGCATTCACTATATATATATATTCCAAATTTCCACTCTTATAAACCTGCAGTTGCTTTTTCCACACAGCCTGACCATTATTATGATGTATGAAATTGAAATGAAAAACTGAGTTCAGTGTAAAATAGACTTGATATTCAAACGTGTCACACAATGATGTCATGAATCTTATAGTAATTGAAATATAAATTCTAAGTGTATGTAACAATGGCAGGAAAAAATCGTTGTGGAATGACACAAAGGATACTTGATAATGCATGAAGGCAGTTGGTTTACTTGTACAGTTCATTTGTTCTAATTATATTGGTCATCAATGGGAACTTTATATATCCTTTTAACCCATATCCTGTTTCTGTTTGCCTACATTTGTTCCTAATGAAAGATATGCCAGTCGTTCCACTGCAATCAATTGTTACAGGTATGAGTGGACAAGTGCTCTCCGAACGATGGGGCAAATTCTTTCCATACCTGTAATATTGTATACAGTGAGGGTGCACACAGACAAAAGTACCTCCAGATTTTAAAACTCTACTATCATGTATATTGGCTACAGTCAGTATTTTACTTGTAAACCAAACTTTCAAATTAATAGTTTCTCCCCTACATAATAAACTAGATGCAGTAATGAACATTAATAGCAAATGACAATTACTATTTATATATATTTACTTGTACAGTTCATTTATTCTAATTATATTGGACATCAAAGGGAACTTTATATTCCTTTTAACTCATATCCTGTTTCTTTTGCCTACATTTGTTCTAGTGACACACAGTGGGAAGGTTAGAATGAAACCACATACTAGACACAAATTCTCCTACTGTATGACTATGTTTACTTATTTTGGCTATGACAAAGCAAAACAGTCTACTGCTGACCCTGTTAACAATTACAGTAGGCTGTTTCCTTTCTGTCGAATGTATCCTAGTCGGGTCTTCTAGTAAACATTACTTAAACTATCGATTGATATATTATTCATCTATCACAGTGCTGGGTGTGATATATGAGAAAAATAAATCTGGTCCATCAACTATCCCTTATTTTAAACTCAATCGACTTTAGTCAAGACAATGAAACAGCCCAAAATAGGCAATCTTCTCCAAGATGATGTAATAATATTGATTGAATCCCAAACAAGGTATACACAGTACTTTACAGATGTACATTACAAACTTGAGGGGAAAACAATCTATGTAATTTATAAAACGTGTAGATACTCAGCAGAAGAATGTATCTTTAAAGAATGATATTGTAAGATTGCGTTTCCTCTGTTCTCCCTTTTTCTTTCCGTTTTTATCAAACATTGAATTAGATAATATTTCAAAAGATGCTATCAATTGTAATTATCACCGTCATAAGATTGGACACTTTGACAGAACTTTTCCGTGTATTATAGGGGAAAAATTTTAGTGTTGGTTATGGACGATTTGTGACATTAAGTACTTCTCAAAATGTCAGCCATTTAGAGAATATTAGTGATGTTATTTTGTAAACTGTGGTCATGAAATAATAGAAAATAACATGTATGACATAACAGCTAAACAAACAAAAATTACTTGTCAGCCTCTAGTCTACATACAAAATTGAATTATCCAGCTGTTTATCATATTTGTTACTGCAACACTGGATGTTCAAAAGTGAATGTGTGTCCTCCCCCACCCCTTCCCCACCCCCCCTCCCTCCAACTCCCCAAAAATACATACTTTTTCAATGATATTCTCAAGGAAGGTAATCATATAAGGGAATGGATACAGAGTTGAAAATATGTAAATAACTTCAAAATTTGCAGAAAAATAAACCAGTCATATCAGTGATATCAATTAATCTGCCAACAGTCTAATGCTGTTACTACAGTATGTCATATATGTCATATTCCATATGCCTATAGCTACACAATTTTAAAAACTCTACTGGTTAAAGTTAAGTTTTCACTGGCATATCGTTCTGACTTGCAATACACAGGTCAATTATTGTACATGCTTTTGAGAGCAGCCCAATATTTGGTGATAATACCTAGGCGTAATACAGGGCATATACTGGGGACAAACACCATGCCAATTCCTGAACTGACTAACAGACCCTTATCATGAGGCTTAATTATGTTCTAATAGTCTTCTGGCAGAAACATTCAAGGTTGGTTTACATGAGACATTGAATATATTTGGTTAAAGTCAGCAGCTTTGACAATTTCATGAAATTCAACTTAAATAACGAGGCTGTGGTTTTGCTAACCTCTGGACAAAGTTTGATCAAAATAGCAGGAAATGTTATAGGTATCATTTACTTTGTTTGGTGATAAGGATTTTGTATATTGCTTTCTGATTCAATGGGACTGACACAAAAACCTGATGTTTTGTGTTATAGCACTTGGTTACTCATTACAAAATGGGTTTATGAAGTAATATGTCTAATAAAGATTTTGCCAAGTGCTGCATCTCCAATTGGACAGCATAAAAATATCCTTATAGGAAGATGTGTCGTTCTCAAAAATGTTTATTAAGTTTTACTTGTAATGAAGATTTCCCCACTGTGACTCTGACTCCAGCAAAAACATTTCTGTTTGAAAGATGTGTCTTTGTCTTAAGTATTTATGAAGTAATGCATATGATTACCTCATCTGCAACCCCAATTTCAGCAAAAATATCATGTTACTGTGTTAGGCCGATGTGTTGTTCTCAAATTTGTTTATAAGGCATACATCTAGGCCTAGCCTAGGCCTAATATAATAATATTTATCTGTCCAACCCAAAAAATATCCAGTTTGTGAGATGTGTTGTCTTCAAAAAAATTTATAAAGTAGCCTAGGCCCTTATAATATCAAATAATGATTTCACCACTGCTATTGACTTGAGCAAGCAAATCTGTTACATGTTATTGTTAGCAAAGTGCAGGGTAACTACTCTTTCTGATTTTCTGTAAGCCTAATATTATTAGCTAGCCTATGGCTTTTTGTTAATTGTAGTTAGGCTAAGCCAGAGTATAAGTTAATTTAATAACGTAGCCTTATGTAAGCCCTAACATCAGACATGAGTACAAGACAACAAACAGTAACAATTAGTCCTATCGAAGGCGTAGCCTGCTGTAGTCTAGGCCTAACTTAGCCTAGCCTAGGTCCTAAGCGTAGGCTACAGTATAGCCTACATGTTAGTCCTTACTATAGCAATATCCGACAACGAGAAGGCACTTACCACAGCAAAAGCAGTGACAGCATTTTGGTAAAAGGGCTCAACCTTTGGCAGAATACATGCGCACCCAAATTTATAGTAAAAGTGAAGCTTTTGATCTACGATTCCGAACTTTTCTTAGTATGAAACAAGTTTTCAGCTGCTTCTGTCTGGTTCCGTTCTGCAGTACAGTACTGTAGTCGTGAGTTCTTTTCTGCATACGTACCTACAGCACAACAATGGAAAACATCGACGACGTACTGTATGCTTGAGATCAAGTTGTAAACATTTGAAGTTAGGACCAGCTGAGTCATATACAGTATATCGTGACATACACCAAGTATGTGCAAGATTTAGCTATCGAGCGTAAATAAGCGAGTTTCTCAAAGTTTCTCACATCCCAACAAATGCCTATAATAAAACCATTATGAACTCTATTTATCTTCGACAAACCAAATATAAGGAATTAATTACAAGGTTAAAACTCTATGAAGGTGTCGTTTTGATTATATTGATGACATAGATTTAAAATATAAAGACATAAGACAAAAGCTTCTTCAATTTTTACAATAATATGTCAAGCATATACACCTCGGCGCTCTTATAACGCCAACTTACACTCTATATTAATGACGTAATTCTTTCCAGAAATATCCTCACAGATTGTGATTGTATGACAAATTGTGCAACGTTGTAAAAAACAATAAACATTCAAGATCGGAGAGTTTTGGTTAATCAGTAATCTCCAGGACAATTAAACCTGTTCACAAATTAGGCAGTGTCTTTGCTACGACTGTTTATTTTGGCATGTAGAACGTTTCCAATATATTATCATAACATTAGAGATTGAACTTGGGCTGACTATCTGAGGGAATATACTACAGTTAGTACGGAATGCCTGGGCGTTGGATGATAGGGGGAACCACCGGTGTACAGGCTAAGTCTTGGAAAAGTTGGGGAGGTGAAAGAAAATCGGGTGAATCTTCCCAAGAATAATATTGGTTTTGTGACCAAAATTTGAAAATTTATTTTCGAATTACTGGCTATTTTTTTCGACCTTTTCTCAAAATGTCAAAAAAATTCCTCGAAATTTACACGTTTTCATTATACGGACTTTATTATTTTGTATATAAAGAATATTGTTAAATGTGGCCTGCGGGCTAGTTTTCTGCACCCAACCGGGCTTTCAAAGCTCTGTCAATAGCTACAGTGTGTGGCCGGGTTGTAGGTTATTAATAAAACAGTTATGCGAACAACGAAAAACTTTTACCACTTAAACTTAATTTCTTTGGGAGCAGAAAAAGAGCTTGGAACTTCTCTATGAAAATTGTCCATAAAAATTATCTTTCGTTATACCACCCCCCCCCTCTCCCCGCCCCTCTTGGGAGAATAAACGAGCTCTCAACTTCTCCATGAACATTGTCCATCAAAATTATCATGCAAAACTTTATCTTCCTCTTTCCTTAGACCCCCCCCCCCCCCACACGCACACACATTTTAAACACCGTCTCGAGGCACATAAAACACCTCACCCCTATCATGGGACAAAACAACTTCTGTATGGATTATAACCCAGGATCATACTGATGTCTTGTAATCGATGAGGAGGTTCACATCTCCCTTTTACTTTCATGAGAGCGGGAACGTACCCCATGTCCTAACCACAAATATTCTCCGTATAAAACATGAAAACCCAGAAACTATTTTGAGCTCTGTACAGCTTCCTTTAATTACATAGCATGTTATTCAAACAGTGTTGTGGTACCACTGAAGTATTACTTCTATGATGGTACCGTCTTATGAAGTGCCCAGTGCCCGACTTGTTTTAGTTTACCCAGTGAATGACTCATCCAAGCCCGGCCACGCTGTAATCATCTTCATTACCATAAAGTACACAAATGGACATACTTCAATTTGCCCCGGAATTTTATATCACCCATCTTGAATTCTCCTTGCTAAAACTGCTTCTGTTTTATCCGATCCCACTCAAAGCAGGCACCCAAAAGGTGCGGTCTTAATGCCTTTAAACCCTTTCCGTTTAACGACCTGCTTCTCCTTTCACTGCTAGGCAGCCGGTCATGCTCATCTACAGATGATATTGCCATCTAATAAACCAACTATTACCCTCACATTACTGAAAAACTATGAAACAAAGAACAGAAGAAAGAAAGTCTCCCACCATGACAATTGGGCCTTACAGGTACCACACCACTATTATATAAGTGTTCATCCGCTCGAAAGGTTAACAATTGTCAGAGAAAAGAGGTAAAAGTACCTATAAAGCTTGTTTAAACATGTTATCAGTTACTGTCATCGTTTGTTCTGCCTTTATATGAAAGAGCATAATTTAAAGTACAGATGGTGTGAAAATAGGGAGGATTTTGCTCCTCTTCTAACTCAAAATCTAAACGGTCATGATCTGGAAGTTTGCAAGTGCCATGATAGGCCAATATCTCAGTTATCATGTGGTGGGTAGGATAAAAACTTCTATCTATGCTTTGGCAGGTCTTGAAAGTGACGAGTTTAGTGTGTAAGTCAATGGAAAAATAATTGTAGTGAGACCTACAGACGGAATATCAAGATTAATCCCTCCATTTCCTAATTCGTCGTAATTCTCTCATGCAGGTATACCGTACCACATTTAGAGTAGTGTACATCCGCTCGAAAGGTTAACCATTGTCAGAGAAGAGAGCTAAAAGTACCTAATGTAATGCTTCTTTTAGCATTTTCAGTTACAATCATTGTTTGTTCTGCCTTTATTTGAAAGAGCATAATTTAAAGTACAGTTGGTGTGAAAATAGGTAGGATTGAAGGTGATATAAACTATTTTAGAAAATCTTTGGTTAAATGTTTGATATTACTCCGAGCGAGCAGATGGAAGGGTTGGGGTTCAGTATGCCAAACTTGCTTCTTTTCTAGCTCAAAATCTAACTGATCATGATATGGAATTTGCAAGTGCCATGATAGGCCAATATCTCAGCTATCATGGGGTGGGTAGGATGTACCTGTTGAAAACGTCTATCTATGCTTTGACAGGTCTTGAAAGTGACGAGTTTAGTGTGTAAGTCAATGGAAAAATTAATAGTGGTGCGAGACCTACACTATAACAAGTCTATACACAGCAGGAACTCGTCCACTTTAATGCTGCCATGGCGGTATTTAGGGCCACTCCCCAAAACCTATTATACGATGTTACGGCTTTTTACGGATATTTGAAATACATTTAAAATAGATTGCTAAATTATAATTTTAACTTCTCTTCGTTGTGTAATTTAGAAATGTTGACGTTTGATCGAGGTGAAAAGTCGTGATTTATCTCATTGAAAAGTTCAGAATTTCATTTATATTTCATCTCGAAATTTTCCCATATCATCTCGAAATTCCAAAATTTAACCTCAA
Source organism: Apostichopus californicus (assembly GCA_020650975.1). Lineage (NCBI taxonomy): Eukaryota > Metazoa > Echinodermata > Holothuroidea > Aspidochirotida > Stichopodidae > Apostichopus > Apostichopus californicus. Next base: position 9,692 of record JAIPMN010016619.1, read on the forward strand.
AATGTTGGTGTTTTGTCCCGGAATTTCGGCGTTTTAGAAACTGATTAGAACGCTTTATTTTGGAATTACATTTCATCTCGACATTTGGACTTCTCATCTTCAAATTCATTTCATTTTTGGTTCCAAAATTCGGCTTTTTAACAATTTATTATCGTCAATATAACAAATACATAATTCGATGTATCATGAGGTTTACGAAAATAAAAATGAGTGATTTCATTGTTCAACTTCGTGTCGTGTCCGAGTCAGCATGCAGCAATAGCGCTAGCGGAGTTATTATTTGAAGCCAGGACGTTGTTGGGAATTATGAGACCTATTTAAGTTCAAATTTTCAGCAATCTTCACGAGTCGTCGAACCTTAGTGCGCTGCTGACTACAGAGGCCCATCAATAGATTATTACAAGAACATTGAGAGCCCAGCGTGTTGCTTACATCGCTATTGAATAATTGACATGCAATGTTGAAGACTCGCCCCAAACCGCGTGCCGCGCTCTGAAAAAGGTTAACTTTCCGTTGCTTGCAAGTGAAGTTTTCTTCTTGTCGCTACAAAATGCAGACAGTAATGAAACGTGATACCTTGTTATCTTTTATCTAGACCTGAGATGTCCATCGCTGCTATGTACACTGTGTTGTGGGTATCGACCGTAGCTGTAGGTATTGACTGTACACTAGTGTCTAATTCCCGACGGTAGCAAGCTGTGTGTGTATTTTCTGGGATCGATGGTGGTGTCTAACACTTCTGTTACACCTCATTCGAAACTAGGTCAGAATACCGGCATGAGACGTTTCTT
>JAIPMN010016619.1:10492-37026 GCA_020650975.1 Apostichopus californicus
GTTTCTTCTTGTCGCTACAAAATGCAGACAGTAATGAAACGTGATACCTTGTTATCTTTTATCTAGACCTGAGATGTCCATCGCTGCTATGTACACTGTGTTGTGGGTATCGACCGTAGCTGTATGTATTGACTGTACACTAGTGTCTAATTCCCGACGGTAGCAAGCTGTGTGTGTATTTTCTGGGATCGATGGTGGTGTCTAACACTTCTGTTACACCTCATTCGAAACTAGGTCAGAATACCGGCATGAGACGTTTCTTTGTGCGTGAGTCTTCACACCCTTTAAGTTAACTATTGATGTGGTAAAAAGAGCTGACTCTTCCAACCAGAAAAAAACATTTCATGGTTCATTGCTGCTCATTGATTTGATTAAGAGGGAACACTCCAAGAATGTAATGATGAAGCATTCCCTTAAGCATGATGTGCACAAACTGTTGTTACCAAAATGAAGCTAGCCAGGGCCCATCAAAAGTATGCATGAACCATTTGTGGCACACATCAGCATGTGTCTGCAATATGCAAATATCACTATTCCAATTTTGAAGATCAAAATATGATTTTCACATAAGTAACTGCAATTTGATATATAATCCCTCACCCGGTAAACACATGGCATGGCATGAGCACCAAAAACAATTAGGTTCACCTTCTCACTAAATATGATAATGATCAATAATTGCCTTGTAAAGTTATTAATCATACAAAACTTGTAACCTAAATATTTCAAAGCCATACCTCCTAATAAATACACATTGCCATGTGTAGTTTACCTACCAATAACACACTCACGTTTATGAAACAGTGACTAATGATTGTCAAGTTATTCCAATTTGAAGATTTTGACGTTTGACATCATTAATATGACCTCATTGTGACCTTATTAATGTTAATGATATGAGCACCAAATCAATAGAGTTCATTAACTCTTACTGAACCACCCACGCACCCACCAAGTATGGCATTGATTAATCATTCCCTTGTTGAGTTATCGTGCATACACACTTCTGTTACAAAAATAACTCTCAGCCCCGCCTCCTCATTAATGTGTTCTCAAAATCCATGTCTTATACTTGGTATATATATATATATCCATTGAGGGATATGTGTGTGGGTGTGTGTGAGGAGGGGGGGGGGTGGGGGTTAAAGAGAGTTGATATAAACTATGGAGTACTCCACTTTAAGGGCTATAAAAATTATGAAGTCTAAGATTTCTTCTTGCATTTCAGTCGGTATTGTTTATAAGTTTCATGGAATTCAAATGTGTAAAATTGTGAGGTATTGCTTCACTATCACATGGGCACAAATCATCTTTTACTTGACAAGTTCAATAACTTAATCTGGAAAACTACAACATCCATATTCGTCAGAGCTATCCGTCAAAATGTTTTCACTTTTTCTCATACATAGTTCGATTAATTCTGTCTAGGTCATCGAGTCATTGAGCTAAGGAATGTGATGTTTACCTGATACAAGTTAAAGTTGTTAACTTGGTCAATCTTACATAAATAACGTCAATATATACTGTTTCCAGTTTTCTTCTCACACGTCGTTTGCTGAAGTCAGTCTATAGGTCATATCGGGTCATCAGGTTCCAATTCGGCATATTATCTTTGAGCGCTATACTCGTAAATGTCGAGTTGTTACCACACATAAAGTTTCATTCGTTGATGATTTTTTTGGGGGGGGGGGGGGTGGGGTGAATGAATGACTGAATGCTGGGGTTCTGTTCCTATATGGTTAGAATCTTCTCTTTGTTCCGTCACTCCTTAATCTGTAGGTACCGCACCACAATTAGAGTAGTACAGGTTAACAATTGTCAGAGAAGAGACCTTAAAGTACCGAACGTAATGCTTGTTTAAGCATGTTATCAGTTTCCATCATCGTTTGTTCTGCCTCTATTTGAAAGAGCATAATTTAAAGTACAGATGGTGTGAAAATATATATATATATATCGTGTGGTGGGTAGGATATACCAGTTGAAAACGTCTATCTATGCTTTGGCAGGTCTTGTAAGTGACGAGTTTAGTGTGTAAGTCAACGGAACAATTAATTGTGGTGCGAGACCTGACACGGGGATACACATAATCGGCAATTAACTTCTAGTGGCATCTGTTTCTTGCACGAGCTCTTCAAAAGATGAAAAAGAAAATGGAACGCCCCTTAAATGAATGCTACAGGCCCCCCACTAGCTTAATCTGGCCCTGCCATGGTCAAGCATTTAACATGACCTAGTCCTGGTACCATAGGCGTAGGAGGCGGGGGAGGCTGGTGGGGGGGGGGGGAGGCTGCAGCCCCCAACCAAAAATGTTTGTGAAAATTCGGTCAATATGCTGAGAATTTTTCGGGCACCTACTGAAAGAAAAATAATTTGCAATGTGTTTTCAATGGTTAAACTGATATTATTATCATCATTATTATTGTAACGACTTCCCCAATAATTCTGGCCAATATGGAAGGGTAATAACACGGCAAAGATTGTATGTTATTGGCATGCGGTGTAATAAACGATGCATGCCTATATGATATGCACATCAAGATGTTGAACGTGCGCGGAGCGCGCGAACAATTTTGGTTATATTTTTCGGGCAAGTCGTTACAGCCCCCCCCAAATCAAATTGGGCTCCTATGCCTATGCCTGGTACCAATGCCAGTAATATTACTGAACATGAAGGTAAGAAAGCCAGAGAAAGTAAACACCATCGAGTAGCACTATAACATCACACAAAGACAAAAATGGCAGCCCCCAGATATGAGTTTTGAACATGTATGTATCCCAGGGCAGAACAAAAATTGTTATGGGTTGTGGAGTCGTTCATCTCACACAAATCTATCACAAAACATAATGAAAATGGTTGGGTTTTGGTAAACGAGAAACTCCTTTTTGAAGTTCTGTTGGTTCTTCTGAAGGAACTTCATTGGCTCCCTATCTGCTACAGAATTCAGTATAAACTACTTCTTCTCACCTTTTGTGCTCATCATCTGGAACAGCCTGTGTACCTGTCGCAACTCATCTTGCCGTATATTCTAACCTGCACACTTCGTTCCTCCAACAAACTGTATTTAACTGTTCCTAAACCACGCTTGAAGACCTATGGTTACAGAAGCTTTGAATAAACTGGCTCTTATCTCTAGAACAAGTTACCAGATCACATTCGAACATGTTCTAAACTTTCTACATTCAAAAGTTTACTTAAGACCCATCTTTTCACTTGTTCATTTGTAAATTAATTTGCTTTCTTTGTAAAGTGCCTTGAGCAGTGACTTTTGTCTACTGATTTGGCGCTATATAAGGCTCATTTATTATTATTATTATTATTATTAAATAGACATTTATGCGACAGTCTGCGACTCTGCGGGCAAAACAAGACTACAAAAATAAAGAGATGAAAACCTGAGATTTTAAAAATGTGATTAGTGTATTTAAAGAATCATATAATAATAATCATAACTAATGAATTAACAAACCCTGGATATATAACACCTGCCTCTATCTAATGAATATGCATGAGAACACCTTACATGGCTACCAAGGAATATTGCAAGCCAAGAAACATATAAATCATTTTTTCAGTGATCAAATCAAAATTCCAATTGTCCCTGTTAAGCCCAAACCAAATGGCATTGAATTCAATAAAAACATATATGGACTTGAGAAATCAGTGATAGCAAAATTCAACTCAGTATGAAAATTTAAATTCAATTCAATCTTGGCAGCAATGTAAGGTGTGTAATACAGAATTTTTTGCCATTTCATTCAGTTAAATAATAATTCCCATTGGATTTTTTGCATTTATATGTCCATTGCTACATATGATTTTCATTGAAATTTACCAACACCTTCCATGCACTAGGCTTATTCCATAACTCAAATAACCAAGAATACTGTCACTTACCCTGGTAACTGCTGAAGATTATACATTCAATCAGCTTCAAGCCTAGGACTGATTTGAGTCAGTCAAAGTCGAAATTATTTATTATACACAACTAATTGCACTGAATTCAGTATAAACATATATACCAAAAACAGAAGATTCAAAGCACAGACTGTGTAATGAACTGATTGAGTCAGTCAAAGTTTAGCTTTCTCCATTGCATGTAACCGAATTGCACTGAATCTAGTTACATATTTATGGAATACTGAAGCCTCCATATGCAAGCTTTACATTGTTGCCTTGTACCAAACTGATTGAGTCAGTCAAATCCTAAAAGTTGAATACTAAACCAAGTCAGTCAAGGAATTAGAAATATTCCATTTCGAGAAAAGCTGTAGAGGTGACTGGGACTCAATACATAATTGTATGGTTTACCAAACTGATTGAGTCAGTTCAAAGAACTAGAAATAGACACATAGAGACAGCAGCTGCAGTGATTAAAGTGTCCTGTGCACCTATTACTGATCGAGTCAGTTAATATACTAGTCCGTGCTTAACTAAGTGTATTCATATACTACAATACATCATTATATATAGAATTAGGTGTTGCACAAAGACAACCGATTGCATCAGTGGAGTCCCTATTAATACCTCTCAAAGTGAACTCTCAACAGGATTAAATTTCATACCGTCTTTGAATTTTTAGCTATTGTTTTCTAATGCTATCTTCCCTCTTACAACCTGTGCTCATTGTCCAGTGTCGTCTACCGCCCTCTATACCGATAGGAACCGCAACTAAAAACAACAAAGGCGGCTCCAGATTTGTGTCATCGACATTCAATGTTTCTAGTCAGATCATGTAATGTGTAAATAATAAAACTGAAACTGATTGTCAAGGCCGCTGTTTTTCAACAAAAGAATTGGAAAAGCAAAAAATTACAATGTTTCAAGGATCTATGTGTGGGACTGAATCTCCCGTTCATTTTTATGACCATTAGGTTTCATTTTTATGCTGTTCTCCGATGACGTCATCTAAAAGTGCGTTAACGTAAGGAATGCCCATTACTGTTTTTAGTTATAATCTGTGTAAATTCTATCCTATCTTTGTTTGTATCTACAAAATGGAATTAATAAAGGGAAGGGAAAGGACCAAAAAAAAATGAATGAATGAAACATATCATACATGTTATTATGATTTTTTTCTGCAAAAAAATCCAAAGTTTGGAAAGCAGTTGTCAAATTAAAATAAACATATTGTAGTATTTAGAGAGAAAAATACAAGCACTACCTTTTTACCCTTTACTTGCTCGTGAGATTACTATAAAACCCCGATAAGTTTATTTATCTTACTGTTGCTTCTAAGTTTATAGTCACTAGACTTAACCAGTTAAACATCTTACAACCAAACTAAAAAAACTTACAACTGCCAAAATTTTAATTATTTGACACACATGTCAACTTCCTTTGCAATTGGCCGGGGTGGGGGTTATGAGAGAGTAGTGTAAATGTAGGAAGGAATCATGGAACAGTATTGTATTAACAAGAATTAACAAAGTCAATGTGCATCAATCATCTTTTCATACTATGATGTACTCTGCATACTTTTTTAAATACATAACATCTCCTCTTACATAGAATTTGAACCAAGTGTCTACGGAACAATTTTCACTTTTTGGGGAATTCTACAGAGATGTTACAGGCGATCTTTCGGTGGGTCAAGGAAGAGGCGAGTTAATACTAAGGCAGGCCTATAATTTTAATGAGGTAGCAATATTAAAAGTTTCAAGCTATTTATACACTTATATGAAGTTCTTAAAACCATTTACTTGTCAATTAAATCTATAGTTTTGGAGTACATGTTTGAATCGACAACGTTATTTTACAGTAAACATAACTATGTACTCCGTTACCAAACAAATACAGAGGGGGAAAAAAGTTAACTGGGAAAAATACTCTTAGGAAGATGTTAACAAGATGTCAGCTTTTGAACAAAGGCATCTTCTTTTTAATGAACAATTCATCGCTACCTGTTAAAATTATTTCTAAAAGAAACTTCCAACCCAAGTAAATTCTTTCTATCAGCTTGAAGATGATTAATAATCGCAGACACCTTTGATTTATTTTAAACAGTTTATTTTATTTGTGTATTTAATTTCAAACATCATTGCCATTTTCCTCCTTTTCAACATTTCTGCAGATATTTCCGGAAGGTGTTCGCAAAGAGGATGACAGTGGCCGACCTTTGCTCCTGACCCATCCATGTTTCCTCTCATGCAAATGCCTCCCCTCCCTTCCTCTCATTTTTCTTCTTCTTCAAATAATCACTTTCTCAAGCCGCCTAGTATCAAAAATTATATCGATAAGCTTAATGACTAGAATTGTGTCTTAGCAGTTTGGTTAGACGGAAACATTACCTAATCATTAAACACTGAAATACATTTCAAAGAAAATATCGATCAGGGATAAAAAACCAAAAGAAAAAAAAAACGTTCTTGTTCACAAGGTGATAGTAAAGAGATGGGTTCTAGGGTCAAGTCAATTTAGATTCCAACTGTCTAAATCTCTTTGTAAACTTTGGAGAAAATTCATTCTTTCATCATGATATCAGAAAAACAGTTTTGATAATATTTTGTGACTTTGATTCAAGTCTATTGTAACATTCCCAAGACTGATATGACATTGATGTGACACACCACCAGACTAAACGGAGTCTCAGCAGAATAAATTTTGTACTATTTTATACTATTCCCATACATGACATTTATTGGCAGACCTCACAGCAAGTAAGTTTAATACACTGCCTTATTTTCATGAACTATAGTAAACAAATTGAGACTAAAGTCTCAAAGTCCACGATTCAAGTTTTATTAGTTTATCACAGAAACATTTCTCATTGACAGTGAGTTAGAGCAGTGTTTTATATTTTTGTGTGTGTATTATTTTGGCTTTGCACAACCAATGACCCTGCTTTAGTGAAAACACTTTGGGGGGGGGGGGGCAAACTACAGAAATTTTACGAATTCAATATCCAGAACTCCTATCACTTCATTACATATCTGTTGTTTGTATTATGATGGAAATAGGTCTTTGTCATTACCAGAATTCATAATACTATGTCAAAGAAAGGAGAAAATATTAGGGGACAAACAACAGAAATTTGATAAATGCAATATCCAGAACTCATTACATATCCGTTGTAAATATATGATGAAAATAGGTCTTTAGATATAAGTCATTTTACAGGAATCCAAAATACTTAAGTCAAAGAAAAGGAAAAAAATTCTCAAATTTTGCTCTCCAAAAAATTATAACCATGTGACACCATCTTAAACATGACAAATATGTCAAAGCTGGTCCACGTTCTTTGGAAAACTGAACTGAGACATTTCTTCCAAGATTTTACATCGCTCCTATCATGATTCCCCACAAATACAAGTCCGTCTGTAAGGAAAGCTCCTTCTGTGTGCTTGTATGTGAAATAAAGACTTACCAAACAGGAATAGGAAAATGAAATAGAAACTAAATCAAATGGTGCAAACTAGTTTTAGATAAAAAGAAGAATCGCTCTTTCAATAAAGCACAACGTGGCAGTCCTACGACTTATAGAAAATTTACCTGCAGTACCCCCCCATTCCCCCCCTTCTCCTCGATCCCTTCAAACATCCTCTCTACTTCCTTGTAAACATCTTTCTTAAACCCTCACAGGCTTTGCCCACAACCAACCGCTAAACCACAGAACCATGCGTGATAAATGTGCCAAAAGTAACAACAATGGTAGTCATTTGAACTGAAAAAGGAATTAAAAAATTTCTGCCTTTCATTTATAGGCCATCCAAAAAGTATATTATTTTTCTTTCTCTTTTTCTTTTTGTAATTTTTTTAACATGGTTGAAAAAAGTTTGAATCTTCGTAATGCTAACGAGACGAGCAAGTTGCATGCCTGCCTCAGGGAAAATTTACATACTAAACACGGATCCGCTCCGGCTAATGACGGACCAAATTCTTAGAAATATTCGTCCCATCCAGAGAGCTCATCGGGTGGTATTTCGGTAGCTCTAGGATAACTGTCAAAGTTGCTGTAATCACTTGAGCCTTTGATCTGTTAAGTAAACAATGAGATATATTTAACATGAGACTCAAAAAATCACTTAAAACAAAAAGAAATGGCAAGGTAAAATGTACTGGCAAAAAAAAAGAAGATGATTTGGGGAAAGTTTGAATTTTTGAAAGCTGAAAGAAATAACTGGTATAAACTGGATTTAAACCAGTTACCTCAGGAGTACAATTTCTGTCCTCCAACCAACTGAGCTATCTGACCTCCGACCTATCCTAACAGTTCAAAGCAACCTCTTTGTGACTCTGGACTCCAATCAGAGACTTCAGGAGTATGTTATCAGTTGTCAAATTTGTTGCAAGGCTGATGTTACATTTATTTTATGTTCTAAAGAGAACAGTGGGTTCTAAAGAGAACAGTGGGTTCTAAAGAAAACAGTCACCCCCTCCCCCCATCTCGCTTTTATTTTCTGTACTGTAGGTCTTTCGGCATGAAAAAGCGAATACCAATGTGTTTTAATGTCTCATTATACTGCTGATACAGTTTCCTGAAATCAGTTCTTATTCTCAGCTAGACCCTTAACGAAACACTCTAAAGGAAACAATCTATCTTTGTCGTCTTGTAGAGCAAGGTTTGCTTTCACCATCTTCACACTTATAATCTTCTTGTAATCTGTTACACATCTGGAGAATTGTTGAAAAAGTCAACACACTATAAAGTCTCCATAAGAATGACTCCATAAGAAGTCTCCATAAGAATGACTCCATAAGAATGTGAAATACTTGTAAAACCCTACTTTTTCCCCCTCCCCACCCCCACCCCCTGGATTAGTCTAAGAAAGAATTTCAAGCCGATCAGGTATGACAATGATCTCCATCATTCAAACTGTTGCCAGATGCATAATAAAACCAACTTTCCTCCAATTTGAAAGAAGCATAGCCAGATTTTGATGCAAAATTGTTTTGAGGCAAGTTTATTGTAGCATTCCAGCATTATAACTGCTGCATTACTTTTGAGGAATTCTTGTATTTATTGTCTACTCACCACTGGTTTGATGGGTGGATTTAGTTTCTCCTGTTGTAGTCCTTCCCAGTCAAACCCTTGAAACCATCTGCAAGAGACAGAATCATAATAATAATAATAATAATAATAATAAATGTAATTGATGGTAAATATCACAACTCATGGAATGTTCATGTCAACCTTAATCCCCGATGATAGCGAATGAGCATCTGATTATATATAAAAGTTAAAAAGTTGAAGATTTACAGTCTTGTTTGAGGCTAAGGCCTCCCCACACAACTTTACAACTTAACTCCTGGTCGTCGTTGTCACACCCACACACCAAAGTGTGCACAATTCAATCAACCTCTCCTGGGGCACCACATCTACGTGTCCCCCCTTGGAACTTCCCATAGGGTGCAGCCACAACTATATTTACAAGTTACTCGCAAGTCCCCATTTATACACCTGGGTGAAGAGAGGCAATGGAGATAAAGTCCCTTTGCCCAAGGAAACAACGCAATGATCTGGCCAGGACTCGAACCTGTAATCCTGAGATCACAAGTCCACTGCCATAACCACAACGCTGTAGTAATCATTCACCTTGTTTTCCTTTTAATTTTGCACAGAATAACAGGAATAAACATTTAACATGTTTTCTCCTGATCACTGCACCCTACAAACCACCACTTACAGGTCAGAGAGTTATAACCAACATTGACGTCACCACAGACCATCTATGGCGAATGAAGTCATTTGGAAACCCCATTGACCGTACAGAATGTGCCCGGTAGTCACATCTGTGCAACACTGAACTAGTGACCAATGCAGAAGTGAATCAGCAGGAAAATACACCAACCGTATTAGTTTCTTAAGAGAATTTTATTGGGGGGGGGGGCATTACTCTGACCACCCTGCCAGTGCACATTGCAACTGGTATTGCCGTTTCCATTTCATCTGGTGAATCTCAGTTTCATAGCAAGTGACGACTGGGTTCACCACCTTTTCTGGAAATGAAAAGATTCCAACAGATTTCTCTAGTTTTGTTTGTCCTTATTGGACTCCTACAGTGAGTGATGGCACTGATTTCAATCGAGTCAGACATTAATTTTTTTTATATATCTAGAAATGAGGAATACCTGGAGAGAGTAGTATATTCGTAGTTCATACCTCTACGAACAGAATCATATCCCTTAACATGCTAACCCCTATTCAGGAAACTATGTGAAATTGTTGAGACTTACTTGTGTTTCTTGATGTCTTTAATGCCGTTCTTCTGATAGCCCAGCCTCTCCGCTGAGTTGTCCCGACAGAGCTTTTTGATAAGGTTGGAAGCGTTACGTGAGATCTTTCGAGGGAAGTCAATATGGTCGATCCCTTTCAAAATTATGTTATAAGTCTTCATTGGATCAGAGGCACTAAACGGTGGGCTGGAGAGAAGAATCGATGGAAAGTAATGAGGGTGAAGATGACGATTTGCATTTTTGACAAAGTCGGTAAAAGACTGAATTTGTCATGGTGGAGATATTTGTGCACTTTTATGTTCATGCTGTTTAGTTATCACTGCTTGGTACTGTCAAAGGTCATGAAGCATGACGGATTGGCTGACCAGTTTGCCACTGAAGACAATAGGCCAAAGGCTGAGATTCATGTCGGTGTCAAAATATGCAAATTTCATCCGAGTCCCCTAATGAGCTGAGCTTATTTTAGGGCACCAGTATAGCCAGTTGGATCCTAGAGATGGTTTTAATTTGTGCCCCAGTCCACCAGCCCTTGGTCACCATCTAGTGGCACGTATCACAAATACATTGCCAGTGGTAGATACAAGATATTAAAATGAAGGGGTGTGTGGCTTTGAGGTTGCTGAAGCCAATTCCAATGAAGGAGGGTCCTCCCCCAGGCATATTTTTAAAATTCTGGATTAGAGATATTGCATTCTGAGGCATATAAAGGCTATAATTTGGGTCTATAATTAGCTCTACATACAAGGTTATGCTAATAGCTGCCCAACCCTCCACCCAACCCCCACCCCCCCCATTTCTTGGAACTGTTCGGTGAGTGGCAATGTCCAAGTTCATGTGGCATGGAATTCCAAAAACAAGGGCTAATTCTAGAAAATGGACGACCACTGTATTCATTGAATTGACAATGATGTGAATCTTTAGATAGCTTTGAAAAGCTTTGTTATTGTCATCATGGAATACGTTAAATAACAGAACTATGTCAAAAGTAAGAAGAGTTTACCAGGCCTTCCTCCTCTACTGTAAAAAAAACTGTAGACACACACACACATGTTTGTATTACATTCAGACCGAGGACCCCATTGTATTTTCCATTGTTCAAATCCACGTACCCTAACCTTAACAATACCCCATACAATAGAATTCTTCCGAGGACGTGGTGATTCTTTGGAAATCACAACCGAGGACCTGGAATTCTTTTGTTCAAGTCCTCGGTCAGAAAACAAAACAAACGCACCCGCACACACACACACACATACTTCTCTCTGGCGAATCAAAGGAAGACAGAAATACTCAAAACTACTGAATTTTCTGTGTAAAAATTATATTGAAAAATCCTTTTCAGCAAAGTTTTTGGGCAACTCAGGTTGTTTCCACACATTTGAGTTTTGGTTTAATTTTTACTGGTAGATATAATCACTAGAATAAAGCAAGAAGGTTCATAACAATATCTAATCTAACATCTAGCAATCCTGCTCTTGCATGAAATTCATGATTAAATTAGCTAGCGCTGTCTGTTTACAGAGCCATAATGGTGTCAGAACTGCCTATCGGCCTTTCTGGAACCTGTTCCATAATTAAAATCCTGACTTCACGAAAGCCTGTCCAGGGGAGTACGAGCAGACGATTATCTGAAAGCATTGGGATTGTGTTTGATGCATATTGTCTACCACTACAACTGAGCACAGACTACGATCAAGTCAGAGAATGTTTCAAAATTGGTTTAAAATTCCAACAACATCGGTGATGAGAACTATTCAAACAAATCCGATGTTTTTACTTACTTTCCAGTTAACAGTTCAAACATGAGGATTCCGAGAGACCAATAGTCAGCTGAGAAATCGTGGCCCTTGTTGAGAATGATCTCTGGGGCCACGTACTCTGGGGTTCCACAGAAGGTCCAGGTCTTGTGGCCGAAACCAATCTTCTTGGCAAAGCCAAAATCGACCTAAGGAAATAGAATGAGACACGAATAAAGATGGGAAGAAATTTTAATTTCCATGCAATTTTTTTCTTTTTAAATTTATCATCTGAAATGACTCCCAATTTTCCATTTGAGGCTCAACGACTAGACATTCTCCAGTTTCAACATCCATTCAACATTCTTCTTTTCTATTGACAGTGACTATTACAAACAGCTCGTCTGGGCGATAGCTCTAGACCGTCTTTCGACCAATCACCCTTCGAGAGATGATGGCTCGTAAAAATTCCGCTGTACGATCCGACCGATTAATAGCCCAAGGTAGCTAATATACGACATTACGGAACTCAAATCTTTGAGCATCAGATGAGACAATTAGCTTTTCTCAGACACTTGCTGCCCAATGTTATTGTATTTGTCTGCCTTTATTTATCTCTCGAGCCACGACTTCGATAGAATGAATGATCAAGTCGTGTGACTTTCCAATCATGACGTGTCTCTGTCGGACAAAATCTCACGTAAAAGCATCTGACAGAAATTTAACCGAGCGAGAGGATTCCCTGTATTTTGCGTCATCTGGTGCCGTCGGGAATCGTCTCCGGTGATATTAGGCTGAAGGCAATTACGTTATTATATGCATTAGAAAGAAACAAATAATGAGAAGAAAACAAATACGTCTCACGTTCTGTCACTTTAAAGGAAAGAAGAAACTTCGATGAGGATATCCGCTTTGTTTTTATAACCGATTCCAAAATGCCAGGGACCTGTGTGTGTGTGTGTGATCTACAGTATGATATTACTCTCGCCTCAACCAAGTAGAACGAGGGGAAAAAAGAGGTTGTCTCGCTAGAAATTAGGATCAATTGGCAATATTGCTCGGCCCTTGGATGCTTATAAACTGGAGCGTGGCAAAAACTCAGACGCAGGCTAGAATGACTGATTTTAAAGCCTGAGCGAGGGTATTAAATGTATCAAGAGATAAAAGCGACTCAAGATATTACCAGAGGACTGCTGCAGCAAGATATATTCACAAGACCGAAGAGCTTTGTCAGAATAAATTGGTATGTATAATCAGTTACAAGCTCACATCCCCTTGGCGACTTTTGTCTATGTTATGAAGCGCACCAAAGAGAATGATCACAAGAGACTTCATGCGAAGGGAATTCTCATCTTACGAGTAAGACAAGGCAGGGCGATACTGGGTCCCAGCGGCGTCCACGCGGACAGAATTCACCGATGCGCTTAGTTTAGCGAACTTTTAAAAAAAAAAAAAAAAATCATTGTGCACTCTTTATACTTGACATTCAACATCATCTGTCATTAAAAATTGTGTTTGCAATACACTTATAAAGTTATTTGAGGCATTAGACCTATTTATGTTTCCCTTTTTAGTTTTGTTCTGCATCTGAATAACTGACCTTAATGTGTTGTTAAGCTAAGTAGACCATCCACTTTGATTGATGAGCCTTAGATATTTAAAGGATCAGTTCTTTAGGACAAACACAACCTGATAGTAGTGTATTTTAATGGTCTGCAACACATGAAAATTTAATTCTGTTCTTTAAAGGTTTGCTGTATTGGCCCCAACTATGCCAGACTTTCAAATATGGTCACCTTTGGTAAAATTCTTAAACTATTATTGTTATCACCCTGGAGGAAATCTACCTCACTGGGACATTCAAACATCTTCTGTGTTCATTTAGAATGTCTGAGAACAATTTGGAGAGTAACGACCTCCAGGAAAGTACTTTTTGAAAACTTGTAGCAATTATAGCATGCTATAATTTGGAGTCTATACAGACCTTTAAGTAAATTTAATACTCGGTCAGTAAATTGGCAGTAGAATGTTTGGAAGGTATATAGCATGACTAATACACAAATCAGGACAGAATGTTTAAAATAGGTTTGCTTGGAGAGACTTGGCAGTAGAGGTGGGAGGAGATGGGAGTCAGATAAGATGGGACGGGAGGGAAGGGAGAGGTGGTGGTCCATCTAACAATCGTCTGGGTGTTGTATTTGACTCACCATCTTAACATAGCCTTTAGTATCAAGGAGGAGATTTTCTGGCTTGAGGTCACGATAGACGATCCCTCTACTGTGAAGGTACTGGAATGCCTCCACCACACACGCGGTGCAAAATCGGGAAATGTTGTCATCAAAATGGCCTCTAAAAAATGAAAAATAGAAAGTAAAAAAAAATTAATAATATCAGTATTATCTCAAAAGGAGAATTTTCTGCTTTAATATAAATATAAAAAATATATATAAAATCCAAAAGTTGAAACCATTTTTTTCGCTAACAATTTTTTGTTTTGCTTTGTTTTTTGGTACAGTTCAGTGACCTTGCAGTAAACAAAGGTGCAAGTTAAAACACACAAGGAGCAGGAAGAAGAAGAAGAAAAAAAAGTTAATATCTGCATCTCCCAAGAGATGACAGCAACTTGAACAGACAGACAATTTAACTAAAGAATATAACCTTGAAACATGGAAGAAACATGACCGGGGATTTTTATCTGGTTATTGATTTTGGACTCGAATGACGACTAACCATCATATCGTATATCCAACTCGGGTTAAAAATTGGACGTTTTCCAAATTTCAATATCTCCTTCCTTCTACTATTTCTCTTTGTGACTATGACCTTAAACTGACCGCTAAATAGAGTGAAAAGTCAGGAATGAAACACTTGAGATGATCTTTTTCATCTTCCATCAAACTTGTCGACCAATCGCGGAGAGAAAGTCGCTAATAAACGCGAGGAACAGGAAGGTACGATCCCGGACTGGGACTGATACCTGAGATATCGAATCAAGTTGGAAGTACTCTTTGACGGGAGTCAGAGGGGTTCGAAGGGGGGTGGGTGGTCGATACTTGCTGAATTGAACAGTATTACACTTATCGACAGGAAATGAGGATTGAGTGTTGCAGAAATCTTCCCAATCAATTTCATTAAGACTCAGCTCAGATTGCTTGAAATAAGTGCTCTATTCTCAAGTATTTGGAAACAATTGAGTCAGGCTCGAATATTTAAACGTCCAATGTGAGTTTATCAATTTCATAGACAGAATGCAAACAAACCTACACACACATAGAATGAACCAAGTTTGACACGCCTTTTTGAACAGATTCTGCTCGATTAAACAAAAAGATCCTGAAACATCAAATGAAAGGATAACGGTGGAATATCTCCAACTCTGGGCAAGTTAAACAAGGATACAAATATGAATACACTTATGAATTAATGAATATACATATCAATATTCATGAGTACATGAATAGTCATGAGTACATGAATAGTCATGAGTACATGAATAGTCATGAGTACACGAATAGTCATGAGTACATGAATATTCATGAAACCATGAATATTTGCCCTTATGTGATATAATATTTAATTAATTTGTTATTTCAATCTACGAGTGTCTTATGCTGTACCTGTCCTTGATAATAAACAAAGTATAAAGTAGCTTCAATATTTTTAATTAATTAGTTACTTACTAATTAATGAGTGTCTTTATACGTACCTGTCCCTGAGAATAGTCCAGAGTTCTCCCCCTAGACACACCTCCATCAGCATGTAAACATACTTGCGGTCCTTAAATGTCTTGAAAAGCCTGCAAAAGATGTTAAAGTATCATTTATTAAATACTGCATGAACCCTGTGTTCTAATGAGACCCTTTATTTCTTTCGTTTATACATAGTTTTTTTCCTTAATTTGTCTTTAACATTGTGCTAAACATTGAATCCGAAAGCTTGTTCCATTTTCCTATGCTAACAGAGACATTTATCACATATTATAACTGCACTTACAGCATATAAGCATGTCTTGGTGTTTAGCGAACACAAAGCGTGTAACGCATTTAACGTATCCTTGGAAGTGAAAGCCCTCAACTGTGTCGGTAATGACACAAATTTTTTGTCAAGCACGAGGTCAAGTAGAATGTACTCTGCACTACAGAATATTATGAGCCCAAGAATCTCTTTCAGTTGTAACCCTTCCCCCCCCCCTCCACCCCCCTCCACAAAAAAAATCCCCTTTTCCATTCTTGAAATGAATAAAGCTGCTCCTGAGATCAGTGTGAATTAACTCTGCACTTGTTGCAATCCTTTCCTTGAAAGACTGAGGTGAACAATTTCTGGCAACATTTTTATTGCTTTAAACAATTCCCGCAAGGGATGAACGTTCAATAGCAAATCAGATTTTATTTCTAAAAGTGGAAAATATATGTATAAATAAAATAAATTGACAAAGGGTGAATGAGTCTATTTTGGGATTTCTCTACTTGCCAAATAGGAAGCCAATTTGGAGATGGACAGAACTAACTGTCAAAGAGATGTGTGTGTGTGTGTAGAGTAAGTCCCTTAGCGATTTGTCAATTGTGAGTATCCAATCAGATTCTTTTAAAAGTGAACAGTGACTCGATTTAAGGGCAAGATGAGATAACGATGTATGCCATCAACGTTTTTTCACATTGCGTAATTACATTAAATCTGATCTCGCGGCGACTTGATTCGTTTCAAGTCTACGATACAGAGAGGGTTAACAAAGAAGACATCGTGATTTAAAGTGTAACTCTCCGAAACGAGTCTCCACAAATTTTGAGATTATGTAAACCTAAATTATCGGCGCCGTGTTGACTGCAGATTTATCAAAGTTCCTTATGCTGCTGGAGCTATTTGCAAGTGCTTACACAAGAATGGTATTTTAACCGACGATTCTTCAACCTCCAAGACTTTTGTGAGCCAAAAAAACAATTTGATCCTGAATTTTGGAAGCAAAATTCAATGTGACATAACTCTACAGGTGAGCACTATATAGTTTAACCGAAACACGTGGCCTAAATTTTCTTGTTCGGCAACCGGACCCTTGAGGTTGTCTGAGGGGAAACAGACTCTGTTCCAGGAAGGGTATGAACTTTTCAACCTCACATTAAAAGTCAAAAGTAGTGTTTTGGATGCTCTTTGTTTTTCCAGAACGAGGATGTTTCCACTTCTCATGATGGGCAGTTGGCTTCAATGATCCCAAGGCCACTGGGTGACAATTTTTTTTAAAACTAAAATCACTCAATCCTACCTTCTGTCATACATTTATCTGTTTGGGGAAAAAAAATCTCATGTTAGGACAACCTTCAAAGGCAGTCCACATTATCCAAGGTACAACCGCCTCTCCTAAATAATTACAGTATCTCTATCTCGATAAATCATAAAAGATAATAAAAAATATAAAAAAATCAAAAAAATGATTTCATGGTATTTTTTCTATTTGTTCTCATTTGACACCTCTAGACAACTTTTGTATGAAAGCAAATATCTGTACAATTTCTCTTTTTTTGGTCGGCACAGTGTGACATCATCCACACGTATTCCAGACAGAAATATGAAGAAATGGCATTTGAAATGGCCTTGAAATATGAAATTCAAAACATAATTAAAATCCTTCTTGCTAACATTTTGGCCAATCTGACAAAACTTGAAACAATTTTCTAATGATAAAATTCTCCCCCAAACAGTCGTTGCTGCTCAGGTAGTGCTACTGCAAAAACGTTACAGTTTGCGTGAGATTGCAAACAACATTTGAAACAGATCCGACACCCGATCATGCCATCGAGACAAAGAAGATCGTAATTCTTTTGAAATAGAAATTTGCTACCATCCATCAAAACTTGCCTAGCAACAGTAACCTAGTAACATAATCACAAGGTCTTTCAAACATACAGAAATGTAGCTCAAGCCATAAAAGCAACAAAAAAAGAGAAAAAGAAAAGAAAAGAGGAATAGTTTATGATCATGATAATGATGGTCAGGATTAAACTCTAAGGATGCTTAATACCTACTGGGTTGGAATAAGGTTCATACCTAATGAGAGGATTACTTACATGTAACGCTCTTATAATTGTCACCACAATAAGTTCAAAATCCTCCCAAAGGCTTCTCTCTTTGCTATTATCAACACTCATACACAGCCCACTTAAAAACCAGAGAAGATCTCACTGTATAGTAGAACAGGGACTGGCAACTGAGCTCAGAATCGGATAGAAATGAGACTTAAATACTCTACTGTCTCTAACTTATTGCTTTACGGTCCTTAAGCATCCCTCCAAACTTTTAGCTTGCTGAAAATTTTTAACATTCGTAGGGAGTTACAACTTTTCTCAAAGATTGTTAATAGTAATCCTGCAAGTATTTCTCTGACAGCTAAGGGGTACCAAACGGGTCATATTTTCTGTGAGAGGAAAAAATCTCATGTCGAAGGTACCATCTTTGTTCATCGTTGAACATGAGTAGCCATTATCAGATGTTATCAGTTTGTAGGCTAAGTAGATCTAAGTGTGTATGTATGTACAGGAGATAGGTACCAGAGGCATGAAGCAAATATAGCATTTGGGGGTGTAGGTGGGGGGCGGGGGTTGGAGAAAGGGGAGGTTTGTGACAATACTGGTAAAGGTCAATTTGGTCAGATGTTGTGAAGATAGTGCAGAAAATGTGTAGAGACAGATGTACAAGATGTGCTATTAATCTCTTACTTGCAGATAAATGGAGAGTTTGATTCTATCATAACTTTCTTCTCAGAGTAGATATGTTCTTGCTGTTTTGTGTCCACAATATGATGTTTCTTCAGGCACTTCAGTGCATACGTTTTCTTCTCACCAGCGACTTGTACCTGTACGAATGGGAAAAACGGTTTAAAATATGAGAAACGGTTGAGTGGAGGGAGGGCGGCGTTGCTTCCTAGTAGGATCTGTATCAAGACACCCTGATAAAACGTTAATACCTGTTGGTGATATTTGCCCGATCCAGAAATGTCATTTACAACGCTTCAATTTGTATTATATAGCAAATATCACCTTGTAGCCAAAAAAATCACTTTTCACCCGTTGCAGCAATCCTGTGCTTAATAATTACGTCTCAGGATGCACTTTTCATTTCAAAGCTACCACTCCAGTGTACTTGACTAACGTATCACATAGTGTTGGTTACTGAGTTGGAGGGGGCGGGGGGGGAGGGGGTGATTCATGAGATTATTATTTGGTAGCCTAACGGTATGCCATAACACTTCATTTGAACTAATCCAGTCTTCAAAATTAATAAATGCGTAACTAAGGCGTGACAGGTGTAATTTACGAGACACGATATCTCTCGGCCATTTCAGTTGGTCCATGCTAGTATAATTTAACTGACTTTAAACATTAGGAAATGTTGAGTACAGAGCAGATAGGACATGCTATCACTTGATAGCCTAGCTATCGATGCTTATTTTTTTTCAATCCCGATCTCTTCAAATTACCGACAAAAGCCAATTACAATTTTAAACAGGGATGCCAGTAGGGTTTGCCTCCAGGGCCTGAAAATTGGAGGAACTTGAATGCTTTTGAATGTTTTATAAATGTACACTTCCAAAAATGTAGATTAGAAAATACTATTCAACATCATACACATTACTGGATAATGGTCATGTGTTCGATTCTTTAATCTTAAATGGCACTTTTGTTTTACTTTCAACTGGGGCGGAAACTGAAAGAGCGCGTGGAGCCGGACCATATTTTCAAAATCGGGAAAAAGCCGGAATTAATTCTGGCATCCCTGCTTAAAACACGAACACACATTAAGATGCACATGTATCAATCGTAAATGATGGGGATTCAAAGGTGCTTTATCAACCAGTTCAAAGCTGGCCAGTGGGTATAAAGGACTTTACCAATTCCACTCTTCCAAAGCCTCCCATGCCCAGCGTGGCCACCAGATCCAAGTCGGTTATTTTCAGCGCCTCCATTGATTCCTCTCCCTTCCTGACGGTCATGTGAGTGGACTCGACACTATCAGAACTAGACCTGCAGGTGGAATGGGCAAATTGAGCAGTTTGAATAACTAATTTAGCTATTAAAGTCTTTTACTAGTTTCGACTCAGTCTATGAGCAACATTTACAAAGACCATGCAAACCAAACTAGTTTATATCAATGTCTACAGGTTGGTAATAAAACTTGTTCACTTTTCAGACAAGATTTGCTTCTATCGGTGTGCTGCAGTGCGGTAAAAACCACATTTGGCTGGAACATTTTCCACCTAACCCCCCTCCCCCTTCCCCCCCATACCCTCCCAGGATCTAATACCACTATCGCAGTACCACTTGTGCTGGTTTATAACGGTCATTTATCTATCAGGTTGTGTTACAGTTATCAACCTTACAGGGCATTGTGAGTTTAAGGCTAACCCCTTGACAATGAGGGCAGCACAGAATTATATATTTTAGTTCAAAGCTTCAGCTCAATTTCTGTGCAAAGGATGGAGGGAAGTAGAAGGATAGTGAGGGGGAGGATGGTGGGGGGGGGGGAGGTGGTAGCTAACTTAAGTCTGAGGCAGAGGTTGAGCAATGGGGATAATACCCTGTGGTTACCCATTCACTACACAACCCTAACTCGACACATGCTATTGGGACACATAAAGTCTACGTGTTAATATTTCAATCTACTGTTGTGCGAAATATCACTGAAGTGAAACGGTATGAAACGGCACTGCAAGAGAACAATAGTGAATCTCAAAAAGATGAGAAATACAGGGGAAACATGGTGGTTGTGATACTTCCCTCGATGAATAACGGACCGCAAATGGGACTTAACGCATCTCAGAACATTGGCGCATGAATGATATGTTAAATTGTTAGAAAGCTTGACAATGTTGAGAAGTTCAAAACCCAATAGCAAGCAGGTTTAATGATTAACTCAGCCAAATTTAGTCTGAGGTTATTTTTACATTGTTATGATACATATTAAAAAAGCGAAAGAATCCAGACTTTTTGATGAAATTGTGTCCCACCATCTCACATACTGCCCTAAACTGCCCCTCAAAGTCTTTTCTCCACCTCTCCACAAAATGTGTACACATGTGTATCTTAAAATCCACATTTTTTCAGCAATGTCTGAAAGTGCAAAACTCCTAGCCCAGATTCCATATATAGTCAACATCAAATGTAAAATGATGAATTTACAACATCTATGGAGTGCAAGAAACAAAAGTGAACATGCTGGGTTCAATTTGAATAAACCAGATTTCCATAGACCAAAAACCCCGATTAGAATGCGATAATAAGGTCTATAGTAATCCCAGTAAGACTTTTCCAAATGCTTACGGCATGTGATGATAAAAGTGTCACAGTATTATACCACATTTATATTCCACCTGGCAATTGTATAGAATATAGCTGCATGGTTAGCTCACCTTCCACCATTACTAATTAGGATCAAGGCAAACAATTACCTAGACTCGTCCAATAATTGATCTTATACATATCACATCTATGCAATAGTATACATGAGAAATTTCCTGCAAAAATTATTTCTTGTAACCTTGTCTTGCATCCATTGAGTTCGCCATATTGCCCATGGTTACCACTTAACGACCAATTTTAGTCACTGCATCCATGGCAACCATACACCACACCTGATTCATGATCCCCATATGGTTACGACATATTGCAAGCATGTTCCATACACCATAGTCCGTGGTTATTTTTTCGTATTGGGTCTAGCCATATATGATAACTATGTCTTAACAACCGCGGTTACATCATAACCGCGGCCCATGGTTATATAACTTTGTTTTATTATAGATCGTGCAAAGATTAACAAAATACAAAGAAAAAACCATGGTCAGAACCAGTAATTACCGTTAAAGTGAATACCAGGAGCGGTTGATATTTAAAAAAAATAAAACAAGGAAAAATGGAGTGGAAAAGAAAACAAAAGAAATGAATTGAATAAGATGAAATTATTATAAATTAAAGGAAATAGCCAAATTAGGAGAAAAGAAAGGAGAAGGGGGTTGGAGGAGGGAGGGGGAAAGAGGGCAAAATAGGGTCATTCATAGAGTTTATTAAATTAATAAATATTAGAACTTGTTAACATCTACATATATCGTGCTTGTTTGTATATATCTGTTATTTATCTGAAAAACAACTCTTTTTGTTATTATTAGTGAGACAATTAAGTTGATGGGTAAATGTTTGGTGACTGACTTGATCTTGTTACCAGTACAGGAAATAAGTATTGGAATTTAGTTGTGAGAGGGGAAAGGGAAGACGTCTGTTAATGGGTTAATGCATGTCGTCTGAATTCATATGCACATGCTTGTATGCAAATCTAGAAGTTATAATGGAAAAATGGAGACATGTATCAAAAGAAAAGAAATATTTTATTGATATCCTTCCTGAACCCAGAATGTTCCGTAAGATTTGTATCTATTCAACAAATATGCAAGGGTTAACTCTCCCCCACCCCCTCCAACCCACCCCACCAAAGAAAAACACAGTTGTATGGAAAATAATTTCATATCATTAATACGAACAATCTGTTCTTGCTATAAGAAGCAGGAAGTTGATAAGTTAGGTTTATAGAGGCAAAATAAATTGCTACTCTTTGATATCATCAGATACTGAGTAAATTCACAGAGACTTCAATACTTTTTACACTTTTTTCCTGAAATGAATGATTTCCTATCTCAAAATTAAATCATGTTATCAATTAAAACAAAGAGGAATACTACTTTAATTAAAACAAACACTTCTCACAGTTTGTCCCAAGCGAGGTGAATCTTTGTACAGAGAGACACACGTGTAAAACTTAGCACATAACAGCTACTCAATGCAGGTAGCCACTGCATTTTGTGGTAAATAGCCATACATAATACCACAAACTACACAAAACCAAATTTTGCAATTCGTTTTTGTCCTTATATGGCAATCACTTCACCTTTACTAAATTAACAAGAAACTTAAATATTCACCATCTAATTTATTCAAGTATAATTTAATTTAATTTAATTTAATGAAATTTTAAATTCCACTTGAAATATAAATTATTATGTTCAATAAATATCCCTTCCGTTAGCAGAATATTATTGCTTGGTTTTTCTTAATGCTTTATACCATAACTACTCGTTTTACAGAATATTTAGGAAACTATGCCCATTTATGATAATCATTTGATGCCACAGTTTTAACATATTGTTCTTAGACACTTGTAAAAGTAATTGCCACAATTCAAACTATTTCATTTTATCACAATTTTATGCTCCGGCTCATATATCAGAACACAGACAAAGAATAACAAGAAAAGGAAGGAAAAATAGTGACAATGATAAAAAAAAATATTAATAAGTAAGATATACCCTTACACTGCTTTCATGTCTGTTTGGGAAAAAATAATCCCGTTCCATTCTCCATAGGTGATAATAAAACTAGAGATATTCTAATGAGAAATATGGATTACCTATACTGTACAAATAGCCCCTGGCAACATCTTCCCCGGTGTTAAAACTGTTAAAGCAGTGTCTAGAACTTGATATTGGTACATTTAGCAATGTTCCTTGATATGATAATACCACATACCAAATACAATATTCCCAGGCATTGCAATTTACTGGCTTAAAACGCCATTGGATTTTGCCATTTTTGGGGGAAGGGACATTTTTCTGCCAGTAGATATTGAGAACATAAAACACCCGTTAAGTTGACTCCGCATGATCTCTGTACCTATAAAAACCTAAACCCAGTGCTTATTGCTTACTACTGTACCAGCAATTATTATAGAGCTGCTGTCAGATAGAGGGCCTTGCCCCTACCCTAAATCAGTTAGAAGTTACGAACTTGTCCCCTCCCTCTCCCTCCCGCCTGTTCAGTGTGATGATCAGGATCATCCTCCTCTCTGATAAAATAATCTTAGGATTACAAGTCAAACAAAGGTAGTATCAACTCTCTGTTAATCCTTCCATCTTCTCAAAAGTCCTTTTTATTGGCCGTATCTTGATTCAAAGCATGATTCATCCTTAATATTATAACCTCTGTATGTCTTTATACAAAAGACATTTCTCAACACTCTGCTACTAAAATGTTTTCAACCATGAAGAAACTTCTGAAGTAAACTAACCTTAGGGACAAATACAGTCAAACTCGCTTTGCTCTTCGGGGGGGGTGGGGGGGAGGGGGATTATCAGCGGAAGCATTCGTGCAACGCTAACGCTGCAGTCAGTTTACATCGAGAGACAGATGGCTACATATCCTCTAACCTAGAAATTTTGGATCCAATCTTTACTTCACCTGGATGACTGACAACCACCTCCCCCCCCCCCTCCCCCTCTGTCCTTTGCCTGTTTTGTTGATATATACACAATCCATTCCCTTCTGTTGCGAGGGATTTACAACCTGTCATGACTCGTTCTGATGTTGAATTTCGGACAGGACGATGATAACCATTCATTAATATTGTTTTGATGTTTTGATAAACTTGTTCACCGTTAGGTGCAGCTCTAACACTAACCACCAGCAAATTAACGAACCGAATCAAACAAGCCACAGATGTAAGCCAAGTGGCAACTTGATTTTTTAAACATATTTGTCTGTGATGCCACACTGACCATGCACATCGATGGGGACTCAACCCTATCAGACAAACAGCAGTCGTCTTCAAAGTTCATCAAATTTGAATAGTTATTTTTAAATGACATGTAAAGCAAGAAGTTTAAACATTGGGGAGTATCAAAATTCCCATTCGTGTGAACCGCAGGTAGATAAACAGAGAAGTTTGGTACTTTCATGCGTCGGACAATCGACACACTTTCACTATGAAGAAGCTCTTTACGTGATGAAAACATGTTGTGTCTGAAAAGGGTCAAAGTTTTCTTCCAAGCCATGGCCTATGTGGCATGTCACCCCAGTCCCCACTCACCCCTCCCTTGTAGCCCTGGGTAGCGAGACAAGATGCTTCCTGACGGAGCTTTCACGTAACTTATGAAGGAGAGAATATGTTTTGAGAATATGAAATGAAAAATTAATTATTGGCACTGTTAAGGGATGTTTATCATGGCAGCGGTTAGAAATCGTTAAGAACCGATACACTTTACACCAGTTGTAGTGGATGAATTGAGTTGATATCTTTGCAATGAAAGGTAAAATGCTCATGGAAAGTTAAGTGATAAAACATTTATTAGTTTGTTAAACGTTTAGCATGCAAGACTTACAAGGTACGTGATGACTCGCTGTCAACTGAGGTCGCTCGTCTGTGGGGTTAACAGTAATAATACATATCGTCACTTTGTCCTAATATATATATGTATATATATACATGTATATGTATATGTAGCAATCCCGATCCACAGAGCTAACCAATGAATTAGTCCTTCGTTATCCGGTGTCGCAAACGTGGCTTTACCTGCTGACCTGAGTATTGCACACAGTCAAAGGCTAAAACTGTACTGAAGGCTAAAACTCAAAGTACTTAGCTATTGTTTCCTTGCAGACAAAATCTTTCCGTACTGTACTAAGTTTCGTTCTACAAGTTTGACCATTCTCCATTGCTGGTCTGATACAACATGTATCTTTATTATAATCTGTCTCCCTCCTACCATTCAGAGAATAAATGTTTTCCCTTTGTGGGTCTTTATTCAACATGTATCTTTATTACAATCAGTCTCCCTCCCACCATACAGAGAATAAATGTTTTCCATTTGTGGGTCTTTATTCAACATGTCCATACTATATGTCTCCCTCCCACCATACAGAGAATAAATGTTTTCCCTTTGTGGGTCTTTATTCAACATGTATCTTTATTACAATCAGTCTCCCTCCCACCATACAGAGAATAAATGTTTTCCATTTGTGGGTCTTTATTCAACATGTCCATACTATATGTCTCCCTCCCACCATACAGAGAATAAATGTTTTCCCTTTGTGGGTCTTTATTCAACATGTATCTTTATTACAATCAGTCTCCCTCCCACCATACAGAGAATAAATGTTTTCCATTTGTGGGTCTTTATTCAACTTGTCCATACTAAATGTCTGGCCTCCCATCAACAGCAAGCCATTTACTGGGTTTGAGGAAGGCCTTTATGGCAAACATTAGTAATGCTCAACCAGGGATCTATTATACCTGCTGTAACAACCACAAAGATACACTTGATTTCTAAGAATGTTGACATCGAAATTCAACTAGCAGAGTCTGTGACTGCAATATTCCTTCAAAGGTGTACGCCAAAACTTTAGAATAAAAAGATGCTGACATCGAAATTCAACTAGCAGAGTGGATTATAGCTATGCCTTCCCTTTATGTTTCATGTTGTCTGTGATTAAAATATCCCTTTAATGAAGCAGATGAGCAGAAGGAGTATACTTCGGAATGGGATGATTCCAACCCTCTACATTTCACCCCCTGGAAAAATATCAACGTTGCTAAATAATGACATTTAGTCTTCCAGATGTGCAATCGACTAAACCTATATGCCCCTCCCCCCAAAAAATTCAAATTAATTTCAAAATTTTGGAGGCACATCTGCAGCCCTGGGTATTTTTACAAAATCAAAGCAAGGAGAATTGCATAAATTATAAACAATACTGAAGGTAAATAGTTCACTGTTTATCCTTTGATGATATCTAAATAGATTACATGATGGC
>JAIPMN010016622.1:0-16809 GCA_020650975.1 Apostichopus californicus
TGACAATCCAGAGAAAAAATTGCGGTATAGGCCCCAATTTTGCGTTTGCTACAGTGTGTTAGGATAATAGTTTTTATCCCCTGCAGATTTGATACGCAATGCATCGGTAAAAACAAACATGCGACAACGGATCAAGTCATACAGTAACGCTGTTGTTAGAAATTCACGGAAATGGAGAGGTGTAAACCGCGGAGGTAGAAAAGAAATCACGGAAATCCGCGAAAAGGCTCATTCCTGATATATACATATATAATCGGAAATTAAATTTTAGATCTGAGACTGATCTGACAAGGAACAGACTGAGATCTGAGAATAATCTGAAAATGAAGTGACTGAGATCTGAGACTGATCTATAGACAAATATACAAAAAAAAAAAAAATGAGAGATTGAGATACCAGATTGATCTGTGACTAATCTGAAACAGAAGAAACGGATCTGAGATTGATCTGAATCTGAAGAGACTAAGATCTGAGACTGATCTGTAACAGAGAAGACTCAGAAGTCAGACTAATCTAATCTGAAACAGACACTGATCGAAAACTAATCTGAAACAAAGAGATCAAGATCTGAGACTGATATGAATCTGATCTGTTCTGATCTGAATTGGACTTATATGGAACTATAAGGTCGACTCTGAAACTGAAAATTTCAAGTTAACCCTAATGTTTTTATATGATCTGCAAATACAGTAACTTAAACCAAAGGAAGTTTTGAGATATCTAGCATTATGTGAAAGGTTTCATTTAATAAAATATGATATTGTAAATGTGACATTGTATGAGTAAATGTTGATAAATTTCCTTAACATATATATCTGTAAATTTGCGAATAATGTTATTGTCTTTCCATAACTTCATGTAACTATTGTAGAGAACAATAACTTGGTTAATGGGAAAACAAACTAAACAAATAATGTATATAGATGAATAAACATATTGACCTCGAAAGTTTCCAAAACATTATAAATTGTCCAAATTGGTAAAAAGTATGGTAGACCATTTAATTTCGTAGCAATGACAATAGATTTTCTTCTTTTTTCTACCATTATTGTTTTAGTTCTATTGTTAAATCTATTGTTATATTGTAGAGTCTATTGTTCTCAGTTGATAAAGTGAAGGAAATCTTTGGTTTACACCATTGTTAATGGATCAAATGAACATCAATTGTCTATGACCCTGATATCAATCAATAATTAATAAAAACAAGAAGCCTTTGCTCTGTTTTGTGCTATTTTTTGTGAATAATTCTGACAAGATCCTTAATTAATAATAAATTCACCCTTAAATTTGACAATGAATTCATAGAACCATACCACCTCTAGTTTTCTTGGCTTAACTTTTTTCAGACAAGTAAATAAATCACCAACAAATGACACAACTGAAGGAAGGAAGAAAAGGAAAGAGAAGAAAAGTAAGAAAAAGAACAAAAGTTTTACCTTTGTTCTATTTAAGACAATTTACCTATTATCTCATGATTCCATAAAATTAGACAAATAAATGATGTTCAAAGAAAATACCAAATACATACATACACACATACATACATACATACATACATATTAGACACTTCTATAGCGCTGCCACATCGAGATCGTAGCTCTTTTTGACAACTTAGCCTTGGTCATTGGTAACTTGTCACACCTACACACCAAAGTGTGCGCAATTCAATCAATCTCTCCTGGGGCACCACAACCACATGTCCCCCGGGGACTTCCCATAGGGTGCAGCCACAAACCGGCGCACGCAACTATATTTACAAGTTACTTCGCAAGTCCCCATTTATACACCTGGGTGAAGAGAGGCAATGGAGATAAAGTGCCTTGCCCAAGGACACAACGCAATGATCTGGCCAGGGCTCGAACCTGTAATCCTTAGATCACCAGTCCACTGCTTTAACCACTTGACCACAACGCCCCCCACCAACTGACAAATTGACTGCATCTGTTAGCAAGAAGATAAATTAATGGAGATATTTTTTTTTTGGAGATAAGCTGAATACATCTGATCCAAGTTCACAGCATTGCATTACAATTAGGAAGGTTTAATATTTACACCTACTACACCTAGCTCAGTTAAAAACTTAAAAACTCGGTATCTAATCCTTGACTTGAGGATAATCCTTTAGAGCAAAATTTATCGCACTATGCAAGCGGTTCTTAATGTAACCTGACCAATATTAATCCAACCCACAGAACATAAATCTCAAATTAAAAACCACTGTGAAGACAATACGTCAGGGAATGACTTTGGTGATCAAATTCTGTGTAGCCGTTCTGAAACGCTGAATTTTCTCTGCAACAAATTCTATCTTACATTGCATAGCATTTTGCTGTACGATACCAGATAAATCATTCCCCAAATATAAACACAAACATTATGAATCAATTTCATAACAGTAGCTATGCTACATAAATGGGACAGATACAATCATAAAAATGATGGTCGTGTCTTCCTCACGAGATGGAAAACGAGAAAGTGCTTCGAGTACAAACCATGACTTCTGACAGAATTCCTGTCCTGAAATGTCAAAGTCAAAATGGGAATTAAAAAATTAAGGAGAAAAAAAAAAGGGCCTCTGTGGCCATTCTGATTTTCAAGATATTCAGCGCCAAAGTATCATCAATTTATGATAACACCGGCGGCTCCAGTCCTCACACCAGGCCTTAAATATTAATATTCATTTATCGTTTATAAATTTTAATAAATCGACCACAACTAACGGCAAGCCTTTCGATCACTACCATCATCATTCTTCCTCGAAAAAGTGGTAATACAATGTGAAGATATTTTGAGGTCATAAAAGTCTTGTAATTTTGTTCCATGGAGATTTTTGTGTTACTATGGGAACTAAACCTAGTATCATGTCTGCATGCTAACCTTGATCTTCCAGCCACTTTGATTATTATGCCATTTTTTTCACAAAAGGATGTCGTATAGAAATACAGCCTGGACTGACAGCATACTTTTAATTGTCTACAAATTCCTCAAAAGTGTTTTATTTTTAACCTTAAGTCATCTTTCAAATAATGCATCTGTTATTTCTTATTCTTCTAAATCATATACTAAGATGGAATCCATTTCTTCCATTGCAGAAACATAATTATCCGGAAAAAGTTTGGTACTTTCGTTAATTATTTGTGCAGGTGGATACGAAAATTTGTTGAATATTTCTGTATCAAGAGGTTTTAATGGGGGTAGGAAAATTGGGGCAAAGACCAACATAACATATAAATAATTAAAAATCTTAAAAATCCCAAGAAAACAAAAGGCTATTAAGAAGGTGAAGAATAGCGAGGTAGTGTCACTTAAATTTTGTAACAGAAACAGCAAATGTTTCCTCTTTAAGGTTAGTGAATTGTGGCCTCATACACAAGATTCAGTAAAACTATGAATTTTCCCAGTAAAACTATGAATTTTCCCAATTCTCTTTTAGCAGCTCCCTCAATCCACAGGGTCTTCTTTGACTTATTTCCGTTGACAAAACGTGTCGTATTTTCCAATGGTAATTGCAGTATTATACTGACACCACATGTGTGTCGATTAAGAAAAAAATGTTTTGATTTTGTATTGAGATGATCCATAATCTTACCGCTGCTATATGGATTTGATCTGGACCGATTGTTTAAAAAAAAAGTCCTCAAATTAAAAAATTTTTAGATTTAAAAGCTGGTCATACTCAAAAAAATAACCATTCTGATAGATCACACTTAGACTTGATAATAAAACTAAAATTGTTTGTAAATATTATGATGTTAAAGCATGAGCAGGGAGCAGCTACTTTTAATTTGATTGATTTAATCTTTTGCCTGGTTTTGACATGAATCACAAGTGACAATGATAGCAGCTACTTTATATGTACTTCACGCTGGTACATACCGACAACCCACTCTTTGCCTATGTTGCCATACCAAAGATGTTATTGGTTTGCTGAGTTACTCTAATGAATGTCGTTCGTCTGCTAAGTTCCTTGAGCTTGCCGGCTCCGACGTACGTGCAGGCTGACCTCAGACCTCCTAAGATGTCCAATACCGTATCAGTCACTTCGCCTCTGTAAGGTACTTCAACCGTTTTTCCCTCACTTGCACTGTAAAGCCAAAAAACAAAACAAAATCTTTAATGAGTTGTGGCAAAAGACTGTCTTCAAGAGATCTACTAAATACCTCGGATAAAATGAACGACAAGAACATCATTTTTCACTATTGTCAATCTTTATGTAATATATCTACAAGCTCTCCAATTTGGATAAAGATGACTAAAGAAGACCAAGTATGATTTTAATAAGTTTGAATTTAAGGATGACATGAAACTTGCGAACGTCAAGTTTCAAAAAGTAATTTATTGTAAAAGCTCTAAACAGAGAGTAACCATCGCCTGTGAAGCACAACTCACCTTCATGATAAGAATTTGAGCTGAAGTTGTTCCACTCATTATAAACAATTCAGGCTTATAACCAGCTAGGTCACACCTTTTTGGCCAAAGAAAATGACTCCAAAACATATTTTGAGAAAAACACTGAATGTGTACTTTCAGTGCATCTTGTGTATATAAATGTTCATGATAGTAAATTACAAGGTTTCACAAGTGGATTGTTTTCGTATCTTTCAAACCACACCCAAACAACAATGTTTCATTTTTATTTTGTGTCATAAAAACATTTTGGGGGATTTTTAAGAATATATCTGGAGATGGTAGAGTGAGCCTCGTCTTCGTGGCAATTAAACGAAAATATCCTTGGTCTTTTCGATAACATTCTTTACAAAGAACAGATGATTTACCCAAAGAAGATACCATCGACAGGAAAGATTACACTTCCAGAAACTTCATTATAATCTAAAACACTTTGAGAACAAATCAATTAAAAAATTTACAAAGGGAAAGTAACATTTTTTGTTGAAAACATGCAATTTAATACAACAGAAATGAAAAGGTTTTCTGACCAAAATAAGTCGCCTTCAAACAACTGTATTTGGAGTAAGAAACAAATTACTGAGACAGGATTTTCACTTTTAATAGCAACGTGGGATATTTTTTATATATTTTATCTTCTCTGTAATAAACTATCAAATTATTTGCCATTGGAACTTTGATTTATATCTCAAGAGATTATGAATTCATAATGATTTTGTTTCAAGATGATCAGAACAGTTATATAACCATCACACACATTCAAACCTCAACAAGGATTATATTAATATCATCAACAAAAACCATCTCTCCCTCATTGAGCCATTTCATTGTATAATTTATCTCCATCTCAAGGTATGGAAATATTTCAAATACCAGAACCTTCTTTTTAGAATTGTTTAAATTTTGAGGCAACGTTGATGACCACTTTCTACGTCACTCACCGATAGTCTGCTACACCTCCAGCGTGTTTGTTCATTGCCGTCGCAGAGCTCATCCCGTAGAACAGTTTGAATTTTTTCCCGTTCTTTTGGATGACTTCACCATCGCTCTCGTCGTGACCAGACAACATACCGCCCAACATCACAAAATCAGCTCCTGCGCCTGGAAACGAAAATAGAGATATCGAAGAATAAAAAACAAAATCATAACCAAAGTATTAAAGTTTACTTTAGCTCATCGGAGAAAACGTTTTGCATTAAAATGAATTGCATATTGCATTAGGACACAGGTGTCTGATAAACTTCACTGATAATTTGTAAACATTTTAACTATTAAGTCTGGTTCGTGAACCCGAACGGTCGCTAAAAGAGATTACTGCGGACATCTTGTTAAGTTTTGACCTCTCTCCCATAGTTACAGAGCATGACGTAGGTGATGGCAGCATTTAACATTCATTACTGGGAAAAAAACATTCCAATGTTACTTAAAAATCACATATCGAGATGTTCATAAGCACAACCATTCAAGATTCGTTGTTAACTTGAATTGCTGTTGGTATGTCATTGGCATTCTATGGGAAACGTTTTGGATGATGAAATTTCTATAACTAAAGGTACTTTTATTCCCATTTCAGAATATAAATTTATCAAGTGTACCACCCTCCTCCAACAGTTTGTGAACGCATGAAGCAGGCTTTAGTCTGGCTTGGGTGATTTCCCAAGCATCTGGGTAGCAGCTAGAAGTTAATGATATGAACAATAGCTGGTGCTACAACATGTTCTTAACAGTACTGACTTTCATTGCTGCCTGAAGTGCCAAACATTTAAAGATTTCACAAAATGAATACTTACATGATAATTACTGACAAAGATAGTCTAAAGAACTGAAATTAATATATCGTTTCATTCTTGATTATTTAAGGTATTGATAGCAGAACACAAATTGGGCTTGGAGATCTCCTTCCTGGATGTTAGAATATTCCTTTAAGATCGTTGTCATGGTCATAATTTGATCTATATTTGCCTACAGATATAAACCAACTTTACCTTCAGTATAAGGCGAGGAAACGGATTATGAATGCACCTCGACAAAATTCTTACAGAAGTCTCTCCGGCAGTCTACATATGACAAACTGTAGATTTTGTGACAGACAACAACAGACAACAGACAACAAAAAAGGATTAATTAGGATAAACCTTTGGATAGGTCAACAATTGGAGGAATGATGTCAGACAAAAATCCACATCTGCTATTAACCATGTATCAAGACTAGGATGAAGTTTCCACTGACATAAAAGTTAACCAACAGAGAATACATAGATTTTATAAATTACAAGAGCTTACCAAATGCCTTCACTACATCTCCTGGGCATGTACAGCCACCATCCTGTTGGTAAGAGAAGTATAAGATGGCAATAAGGGATGTGGGTTCTCAATAGAAACATGCAATGTTCCATCCTACAATCAACACACCTACTTTAAGAACCATGTTTTTTATTTACAAACCAATCAAGTACTTCTCTATAAGTGTTTAATTACGAGTGCTCTAGAGAGAAGATAAGTGAGTGAGGATTAGATTTGAAATGTAAGAAATTAAAAGGGAAGAATTGCTGTGCTGCCCGGCCCCCACCCCCTTTAATCAGGTTGTAGTTGATACCCTCATTGAAGTATTGAATATATTTTTGATACTTTCCTGAATTTGACAGCGACTTACACCTGGATTCCTGGTGTGTGTGGGGCTATGTAGCTGTGGTGTGTGTAGGGATATGTATCCGTGGTGTGTGTAGGGATATGTATCCGTGGTGTGTGTGGGGATATGTATCTGTGGTGTGTGTAGGGATATGTATCCGTGGTGTGTAGGGATATGTATCCGTGGTGTGTAGGGATATGTATCCCTGATGTGTGTAGGGATAGGTATCCCTGATGTGTGTAGGGATATGTATCTGTGGTATGTAGGGATATGTATCTGTGGTGTGTGCAGGGATATGTATCCGTGGTGTGTGTAGGGATATGTATCCATGGTGTGTGTAGGGATATGTTTCTGTGGTGTGTAGCGATATGTATCCATGGTGTGTGTAGGAATATGTATCCGTGGTGTGTGTAGGGATATGTTTCTGTGGTGGGTAGGGATATGTATCCGTGGTGTGTGTAGGAATATGTATCCGTGGTGTGTGTAGGGATATGTATACCTCATGTGTGTAGGGATATGTATATGTGGTGTGTAGGGATATGTATCCATGGTGTGGGATATGTATCCGTTCCAGCTGAACAGAGCGCAGAGCTCCCCTCAGGTTGAGTACAATTATGTATTCCAAATAAAAAGGTAAAATGGCTGTATACAAATAGCACAGCACATATAGAGAGATTTGTCTTCTCTGGATGGCAGCAGATTCCAGCCTTATTTCATCCTGCAGTATTATTTATTCCTTCTACATGTACCATGATTCGTGACAGTTTGATTGCTTTAGATTCAGATTTATGAAGGAGCATTGGGCATTGTTTTCAATCATACCAACACATTATTCAAATATTCACAAGGTATCCATGCATGATTCAATCTTTTATGTTAACGAAACAGTCCAGATGCAACTTTATGGCAACTCCCCCTGGACGAAAATTTACCATATCGGACAAACTTCATTTATATACATGCCCAGGCAAATTGGGATCTCACAAAACTAGAGAAAAATTGTTCATAATGTTATGTTACAGCTTATGAAGAATGCAATGTAAAGAGATAAGGGGCCTCAGCTTTAATACTAGACGGATCTCCCTCAGAGGCAAACTAAATAGAAAACAGAGGAAACCAAGTAAAATAGGATAAATGGGACAGACGTTTTAATTGTAAAATTGAACAAGTGGTATTACAGTTGCAGGAGTTAAACTATGTATGCACAACTGTTGCAGAAATGTAACAAAGACTTTACATATTATAAAGGGAAGATGGAGACTAAAGGAGGATAAGAATGGAGAAAATGACAAATAAGTAGGTTGACAA
This sequence comes from Apostichopus californicus, assembly GCA_020650975.1. Taxonomy (NCBI): domain Eukaryota; kingdom Metazoa; phylum Echinodermata; class Holothuroidea; order Aspidochirotida; family Stichopodidae; genus Apostichopus; species Apostichopus californicus. The sequence continues at coordinate 8,345 of JAIPMN010016622.1, forward strand.
AATGACCCTGTGATGGGAAGAAGAAGAGGGAATGTTAGTATAGGGCAGGGTTTCCCTAACTTTATCTCCCACGAACCCCCTGTGGATGTCAAAGTTGTCCACAAACACCCAACTTTTCGATACATGATCTGAGTCATTATTATACTATAATACGCATAACAATGCTTCGTAAAAGATCAAGTTCATAGTGTAATATTGTAATGGAAAAAAAAACAAGAGATGAACAATTATTTATTTGGAAACTTCAAGATCAGATCATCTCTTTATCTTCACGACGTACTGTCATGCGTACACCAACTTCACCAAAGTCATGCGGCCTGTGTCTGTTTCATAATTCAGTTAATTATCACATGCACGGTACGGTACTACTATGGCAACATATGCGTATGGAACGCGAAAAGAGTTTGTCGATAGGAAGGTACGACTTTTGTACCATTACTGAATTATGATATATCAGATTTTAGTTCAACAAAAAGTACTCTAGTTTTGATTTTCAGAAACGTCTCACGAACTCCCTGGGATGGACTCACGCACCCCCTGGGGGTTCATGCACCCCAGTTAGGGAACCCCTGGTTTTAGGGAAGGGAAGGAAAAGAAGAGGTGCGTGAGAGAAACAGGTGGGTTAGTTGTTGTCTACTTTGGATTTCATGCATTCTTTCAAGAAGTTGGCTTGAGAGACTAGTAAACCAACTCATGAATAGTCATGATATGATGTCACGAATACTCATGAATGCTTATGAATACTCTATCAATGTACTTGAGTATCTACAACAAACAGACTTCATTACTTTGTACCAGTAATTACTCCTGACAATGTACCAGCAGAAATGATGACATTATGAATCATTGCAATAAAATTGTACATGACGAGGACTGAATGTGTCTGTCACGGTTTCACTATGATAAATTTCTTTGTAATGATATTTACAATGTAAATGAGAATTTAAACTCATGCAGCTAATACTCTCTGATATTCCTTGAATAGCCAGCAGGCAGGATATCCAACAGGAATGATAGCAAAAGTGGTGGAGCCCTTCTAGTTTGCTGTCACTTATCTAATTTATAATTAACTGCATCAACAGCAATAAAAAAGTACTCCAGCTTCATTACTGGGAAGAAAAAAAGAGAAGAAACATCGAATCGGTTATTTGAAACCCTACAATGACAACCAATGCAGCTTCTTGATGTCGGCAAATAACGAGTTTGATACTTACTGAGACAATATGGCCGCCCAAACCATGGGCTGCGTCTGCACATTCGATGACAGCGCTAAGCTGTGGATAGCCTACACCTGCCTTCTTTCTGGTAGTACAGACAGACCCTATACAGATGGGAGAGCAAACCAAATGAACATAGTATTAGTCAATACCAGTAGGTCAATAAGTAGCTGTTCATTAATTAATATTTTCCAAACCAGTCCAATTTGTGTCACCTAGTATATATCACAGAGAATAAGGTTAATTTTGAGACCATTGGGATAACATTTGACCACTGGAAGTTCAGAGTGTTAGCATTTATAAATGGCAACTTGAATGTGTTTAAAGCACCCAACACAAGAGTATGGACTCTTCGATTTCATTTCATGGATGACTGTATGTATTGTTAAAGGCTTATTGTATACTGAGCCCCTTCACAAATGAACGGAAGTTAACCAAACTATATGTTCACCAGAAGAAAATTATAGCATCGGAAAACTCACAGATCAATTGTAGCTTTAATTTTGGTGTTATCATGTTTTCCAGGGAATTTCCAGGGCCTTTGACACTTGTTGACCTCAAATGACCTTTGACCTCTTCAGAATACAATAGGGTTCTTTTGCTCACTAAGGTGGATCCACATACAGTATGAAGTTCACCCAACCTTTACTTCTGGAATCATTGTGTTTACAAGGTTTTCTGACTTTGACCTCTATTGAACCTTATACATGACCAGTGACCTTGATCACAACAAAGTATAGGTTTATTCATCCAGTATTCATTTTGGAATTAGTGTCTACCATGTTTTCAGACTTTGACCTCTGTTGACCTCTACAGAAAAGTATAGGGTTTTTGCATGAGTTCACTAAGGTGGATCCACATACTGAATATGCAGTTCATTCAAACTTCAATTTTGGAGTTACAGTGTCTATAAGCCAATTGTTTCACACACACCCACACCATCGCATCAAAAAGGAATGAAGTCTAAAATCCAATATCAATTGACATTATCAAGTGAGCTGTTAAGACCGGCTTGAGTCACAAATCTATCTCTTCTCTTTCAGAGCACGTATTGTCTGCAACCATTAACACAACACAGACATGACAAGCTGAATCAGGGATTTGATAAGCTACATGCATCATAAAAAAAAATCTAATGGACGTTGCCACAGCGATAAGTGACATAAACTTCTAGGATAAGGAAGCACCACGATAGAAATAAAATAGAAACCATGCTTCTGTGTTGAAAGGTTTCCTTGTATGTAAGTTATTATTAAGTCAAGATGCTTGCCAAAAAAACCCGTGGATGTTGCAAATCTGAGCAAACAAACAACATCTAGGAGGCAGCTTCAATTGAAGACACTGAGTTGATTAGGCAAGAAATGTGTATGAAAGATATAATGGGTAGACAGGAAGCCTGTGTAAGTATGAGTATAGTGACTACAACGTTACACTGTTGGCATAGAGCTTTTATGGGCAAATGCATAGGATAGAAGCCTTTTATGCTAAAAGCTTGGAGATTTGTATTGTGTTGTTTGTAGCAGTATAGTATGGATCGTAATTAGGGTGGAGGGAAAGGGGGGGGGGTACAGGGGTAAATTTACCTTCAAAGGCTTCAAGATTGATGAAAGGTATAACTTTTGCATTTTAAGTGTGAGAGAAGGGTATGATCTGTGCTCCATGGACCAAACTGTCACACAAATGTTATATGACCAAACCTATCCTTCTGTTGCTTGATGTCTCTTTCATGTGAGACTCTGCTTACATGCACCCACACCACAAGGACACACAAACCATCCACTAATTTGCTGATGACTTGTGTGAGAGAGTTTGAATCATGTTCTTAATTTAAAAAAACAAAAAAATTACAAATGAGAGCATATAAGAGCAAACAAGAAAATAGTTTGTTATGAATTAACTTACAGATATGAAATGGCAGACAAGTAACATGATATGCCAATTAATTGAAAGAATGAGAGATTTTGTTTATAGAAGCTAACCTGGACCGATTCCAACTTTGATTATATCTGCTCCAGCCAAAATGAGTTCCTCCACCATCTCACCAGTCACAACATTGCCAGCCTGTTAAAGAGAAAGTACAAAATACTTTGTATAAAGGATACTGGATAAAAATGAAGGAATCAAAGTACTGTGTCAAAAGGAAGAGGAGGACACTGAGGGCGCTGCAGCACGGCCTCTGTATAGGGCAATCTTGTGTGCTGTGAGGTTCCACACACTTGGCACTACACCCCTGCTGCCATAATCCCAATCATTTGATATTTATTCAGCCTGGCAGAAGGGTATTTTGCAGCTGGTGCAGTTTTACTTTCTGACACAGTACTACTGTAAGCAGCAGGAATGTTTATAAGGCAAATGAAAACAACTCCAGTTGATAAAAAGATTGAACACATTAAACTACAAGTCATGTATTATAAAAATGAACTTGTTAGTAGCCAATCCCAGCTGCATAGCTCATTCTGATGTTGACTACTGTTATACCAAGCTGCTTTTCTGTTTATTAATGTTGCCATTATTTTATTATCTCTGGGAAATTACACAACAGTAGCAATTAACGTCTGCTCTTTTACGTTAGCGAGGTATAGGCCTATATTAACCAATTGGCATTCGATATTGACTACCAGTATGTCTAAATTATGTAATAAGAAATAAACGAATCGTAGCTAGAGAAAATTAATCAAGTAATTTGATGTGTTAATCCCACGCAATGTCACATAGTTCTACACAGGATACACGACATGCTTTTTTTTAATGAAATTGAGTATCTTTGAAATTGTAAAATTTGAGTAGAGCAGTTGATATGGAACGGACCAAGATGTTCGCCTTCCATCTTTTCTGTATAACTTTCGATGTTAAACTTTTTTCTGCTGTAATCCAGTTTCTGTACAGACAGTATGGCAGCTGAATGCACACTAAATACATCACATGTATAAAAGCCGATGTGAATAGCATAAGGGTCTGGAAGGATACACCAAGAAGAATACAAGAATACATATGGAAGAATACACAAATAAAGTAATATCTTCTCATAATCTGAGGTTAAGAATGGAAATTCATAGAAATATTTATGGTACAAAGAAAAGACCAGAAAGGCTATTGGTAATATGCATGCAAGATCATTACACAAACTTAAATATATGGAACCTTCAAAATCAATACCCCAGAAATGAAATCCAAACAAACCTGATTTACTAAACAAAAGTGTAAGATTCATGACATTTTTACTATGTTTTCATTATATTTGGAATCAGAATCCCTATAAAATATGCATTCCTAAACCTACACACAAATGCGTGCTTTGAATGACGAGTGTTGTAGTTTATACCATTATAGTTTTGTCTGGGAATTGATGACGAACTTTCTTGAGGAACTCGACAAACAGTTCAGAGTAACCATTGGCAACGTCTAGGCATATGTACCTCAACGATGGTACAGCTGTGATGATCTCGCAGAGCTTCTGGAAATCATTCTGCCCGATGCCTGAACTGACTGCAACATTCTGAAGAAGATACAAAAATTTATATCATTTTGAAATATAGATTCATTGAAAAAATTTTGAATGATATTTCCAAAATATAAGTCAATCAGTAGAGGTAATACTGACTGAGAAACTATTAAACAATGCATGATTTGGTTTAATAAATTAATTTCAGGATTATCTATGTGCTGTAAATTTAGCATTCACAGTCTCCATAGCAACAACTCCTAAGCAACAATAGGAACTATTAATCTCCAAATGCACAAGCAATATATATGTGTGAACTGTATTTTTGTCTGTTACTTGACAATTTATGTCATGCAAATATTAGCAGAATGTTTATTGAAGTCTAAGATCTAACTACAAGCATAAATTACCATGCATAGTTATATCAAGTCCAATTCCTGTCCTGAAATTCAAAATGCTTTCATCCTCCATTATCCTCCCCATTTACATTCTAACCTTTCATTAAACCAATCACAGCGGCACAATTGATCACGTCTGCATGAAAGAAATCGAGCCCACTTTAACAAATTGAGAAGACATGAAGTAAAAAGTAAGTTCGCATAATTCCCCATCATTTTCTTGAAGCGTGTTTTGTGACGTCTGAAGCAGAAACCATTTAACGGCCTCCTTTCACTCACCGAGGCTACAGCACTTACTCACCGAGACTATGTCTGGATTGTTGTCAGCAAATTCTCTCCACGCTTCTGTAGAATAATGCTTATGGATGCATGTGAACAGACAGTGCTGTAGATAGAAAAGAACAGAATACTCATTGACTGCAACCTGACATTTATCAGAAACCACGACAGCCTATATGCACTTACAGTGAGAGCAACCCGATGATAAATTAAAGTAACATATATCAAAAGCCAAAACATGAAGTTATTATATTGAAAATAGCAAATTCAATGATCCAGATATATTAAACAAAAGATTACTGATAATTGCAAACAAATATTAAAGACTCAGAGGTATATAACTAGTGTTTCAGACTACCTCTCAGGAATAAGGAGACATTTCAGAGCAAGACACACCCTCCATTAATGTCTTCATTCTTTTAAAGTCTCAATTCGTGTTTGCTGATGAAATTCAGAAAACAAACTTCCGAAGCAGATTCAATGTTTCTTATTCTAAATGCACAGGTGGGTTTAATGGAGAAAAGCTGTCGCAATCGAAAGAAAGAAATTTATTTTCTGTTGCATGTTCATTACACAATTGTAACCTATATATACTCATATCGTCCACTTATTTGACCCAATTTCACAGAGGAAATGTCTGAAAACACCTGTTTATTCATTGCAATGGAAGGAAATGACACAATTTCGCAAGCTACATCAGTAGACCATAAGAAAGATACTATTCAAGAGAAGGGACCAAACACAGGCTAGCCACGAAAGTGAAAGTAGTCCTAGGCCTAATGGTCCTAAACAAAACAGAGAGATTTGATTGGTGCAAAGTTTGATCGAAGTTTGTAGAATCTACGGACTCGTTAATAAATTACTTCAGTTGCCGGATTGTTTATCCATTTTCATGTTATTCTGCAAAACTATGTCCTGTGTGGCTTCACTGTCGTGACAAGACATTCAGTTATATGGTTTCACTAGAAGACCTCAAGTTGGTCTTAATTAGTTGTGTTAATTACTATTTCTGTTATGATCATGAAACCTATAATTTGTGTAATGTGTAGTGATAGATGTACAATTTGTGCCTAAGCTGGTCCAAGCACAATTACAATGCATCTTAATTCACTGTACTCAATAAAGTACTGTGTTCACATACAAATTGCCAGATTAATTGCTGTATACTGTTCATTCTATACCCCACTGCATGGTGTATTTCATACACATTATTATTATTATTATTACTAGGTATTTGATAGAGCGCCCTACAAAAGATCACAGCGCTTTACAGAAACAAATATAAACTACAAAATAAACACAAACACCAAGCCTAAACACAAGCCAAAAATACAAATGGCATTGGTTGTCATTGTAGGATTTCAAATAATGGTCCCACAATGGAACCTTGTAGCACAGAAATCTTTATGATATGTTGCTCAGACATAACATCATTAAAGGAAACTCGTATACAACGGTCTTGAAGATAGGATCTAAACCAAGTAATAGCAGTGCCAGTGATACCAAATCCACACTCCAGCCTACTTATTAGAATGGAGTGTAAAATGGTATCAAAGGCTGCAGACATATTTAACAAAGTTCTATAAAGGATAATGTAGGGATATTTTTTCAGTTTTAAACATTTGACACAAGCAAATAACAGTCACTCTGGCAGATGATCGTATAAAAGCTTACACATTTATAAGGAATTTTTATAGCAATGATTTGGAAATGTAGCTTTGGAAATTTACATCATCATTTGGCTTCAATTTTGTGAAAAACACATTTGGGAGATTTGCTACCGCAGTTTGGAAAACTTTCCGTTGCTATGGTAAATCATGAAATTTCTGAAAGTGCAGCATAAGATATATGTCTTCACTGTAATAAATCACACTGCATAGTTTATTGATACACATCAACTATATGACGTGGACACATGGTATTGTGTTTTTCATAAACATGTACATCATACTGCGTATTATATTTTTTATAGGTTTGTACTACATATCACACTGCATAGTATATTTCATTGGCTTGTATTACATATTACACTGCGTAGTATAATTCATAGGCTTGTATTACATATCACACTGCAAAGTATATTTCATAGGCTTGTGAAAGAGTGTGCTAATCAACCGGGTAATCGCATTAATCGCGAGACGAGCTATGCGATTAATCGACTACAAAGGGAAGTGTCGACTATCAGCACTACTATATATCACACTGCATAGTATATTTCAGTCTTGTACTACATAACACACTGCATAGAATATTTTATAGACTTGTATTATATATCACACTGCATATTATATTTCATAGGCTAGTACTATATATCACACTGCATAGTATATTTCATTGGTTTACTTTTTACTATATAAAACACTGTATATTATATTTCATCGGTTTATACTATATGTCACACTACATAGTATATTTCATAGATTTTTACTATATATCACACTGCATAGTTCATTGGCCAATTGTACTATATATCACACTGCATAGTATATTTCATAGTCTTGTACTATATATCACACTGCATATTATATTGCATTGGTTTGTACTATATATCACACTGCATAGTATATTTCATTGGCCTGTACTATTTATCACAACATATTATATTGCATTGGTTTGTACTATATATCACACTGCACAGTGTATTGGTATTTGGTACACATCTAATATATACAGCAGTGTTTTTCATACACTTATCCTGTATGACACTGCTATTGTGTATTTTGAATATCTTAACGTTAGTGACCTGTGACAAACAAGTTCTCTTCTTTAAAATTAAGAGTGCAAATAATTTGTTGACAACCTTGTGAGAATATAGTTCATATAAGCATAACCTTTCCAATTTGTATCATGGATGAGTGGAAATGGAAAACTTCAGTAATATATTAAACAAGCAGAAAAAAAGCATAAAGGAAGGAAAAACAAAACATATTCTAGTGACAATTACGTTAACTAGTAAGGTTCTCAGAATACCTTTGTAAAATTTCAAAGGTCACAGGGCATTAACAATTAGTTGATATGGATATCAGACTATCAGAGCCATTAAATTTGTGGGCAGCAATAAACTTATATGATTGGCATGTAACAAAAATCAGTAAGAAGACAGATACAGGCCTACAGTACAAAGATGTA
>JAIPMN010016625.1:0-12917 GCA_020650975.1 Apostichopus californicus
CGATAGTAGACGACAGGCTTGCGCATTACCTGCGAAGTTTTCCCAATATGGGTCTTTTCAGGCCCCTGGCAGTGTTCCCCCTTTTCCTACGAGGTAGCAGAGTTCTTAGATCCTCGTGAACCTTGCTCGAGTGGACCTCCCTGTCAGGAACAGGAGGTCCACCAGCGAGCATCGTGTCCGGTATAGCAGAAGCGGCTGCGGGTAGGGTGGAAGGGCCACTCGAGTCAATGAGATCAGTGGCCTGTTTCGTCTCGTCAAACCAATCCGAGGACTCCTTAGCCACAGCTAATAAGGCTGTAGTGCAGTCCTCCATTGGCGAGTCAGAATCTGGGACACTTAATATCTCTTGGGCCGGTTGACTCTGGGCCCGACTAGTATCACCGATAGCGGGCGTAGCTACCGGTGAACCAGTACAAGTGGCATCCTGCGCCGCATGCCACTCCGCTAGTACCATCTCCGCCGTTTTGTCCTGCTCTGCCTCAGTGGGCAGGCTGGCAGTCTCGGCAAGTTTGATCAGGGGAGAGGTCGGACACGAAAGGGGGAACAAAGCCTTCACCGGGGCGCTAGTGTCGGACACTGGGGCGATGACAGGAGCATCAGGTGGTACGGTGTCAGAGGCCGGGACAGGGATCGCTTCAACCACGCCCGTAGCCGCTCTCGCGGCGTGTGAGTGGTCTGGGCATAAACGGGCGAGATGGTCCGTTTTCCCACACGAGTTGCAAACGATATCCCCTTTACACTCGGCCAGGGTATGCCCAACCTGTAAACAGCGGCTACACCGCTTGGTCGGGCACAACCTGGCCTCATGCCCTTCTAGCCCACACCTCCAACAAGTGCGAGGCTGACCCGGGTATGCAATGTGGGCCCTGTGCCCATTAGCCCACAAGGTAGAGGGGATATCGGACTTGAGTACGACTCTAACTCGTCTAGTCCCGGTCTTGACACCCTTACATTCAAGGAATTCCGGCTCCTCGTAGCCGGTCACTTTCCCAAAACGCCCCAGTGTCCGCACAACAACCTGTTCAGACATGTCCAGAGGGAAGTGGAGGACTGTCACCCACACCGAACTGTCATACGGTGTGACCTTCAGTCCCCGAACTCCCTCCAACACATGGACGCCTCGGACGCGGGCAGCCTCCGAGGTGAATCTAACATCAAAACAATTCATACCCCGGAGAGGTTTACGCTGAAGCGCGTCAACCTCTCCAGGGACCTTTAAACCAACAGAACGCAAAACTGAAAAAACTTGTCCGGGGACGACCTTAGCCTCCCCCGAAAAACTCAACAATACGATTTTGCTGTCACGGCGAACCGCCATGGCAGCTAGGGGTGTGGCAAGCCAGGCACCTGCGAAAAACAAAAACCACGAAACAAAGCCAAAACTAAACTAAACAAACTACAAACTATTGAAAGGCCATCGTAAAAAAACACAAAGTGTGTGGTCAACGAAAAGTGGAGAGCAGCCGAAAACACGTCCGCACTCCACTAGAACTGAACTGAACGCCCGGGTTGTAAAGCTCCATTATCTGACACCATGTGATGTCTCTTAACTTAGACGAAATGATTAGACTAACGCCATTTTGAGAGAGTGATCTGCATCTGGTTTATTCTTATAAACAGAGGGCGCTCTTCATCAATCAATATATATGACAGTTGGGTACTGCCGTTTGGCCGTGACGTTTTGGATCCCGCATGGCGGGTCACGTAAAAAGCACACATCTGATGCTATCATGATGTAATTATATGAGCAGTATAAGAACCTCAGAACACAGGAAATAAGAGATGCTAGTCCCCAATAAAAAATCTAGAAGCTGTTTAGGTTACCTGATTGTCCAGAACAAACACACTGTTAATGTTTTCCTTAAAGAAGGCTGGTCAAAGTAGAAGAGTCGCTGTACATCTCAGATCTGGAGAAAAATGAATAGGCTGTTATTAGTTTTCTTACACAAACTTTCTATGCTTCTCAATGATATATTCCTATTGATCACGAGTCTATCAATATAGTTATTGAACTTCTTCTTCTGGTCATACGAAATCACAGACTATTAACTTATGAGTAGATTGCTAAGCTGGCGGGCTTATTACAGTATCACTAATAATATGCACTTGGTACCTACATACGTTCAATGCAGTGCATTGCTGCAGTGCAAAGAGAACGTCAAACTTAACGTAAATTGCTTAGGCCTATGGAGATTGCTTCCATAGCATACAGTACGCCAGAAGTCGTGTGATGATCATGTTGTTAGTAATATTTTCCGCCTTTGACTTTTTTTAAAGGCGAAATTCGGTTGTTGCCGTGTATTTCCGCAATAATACTAACTTTGCTACACTGATTGGGCAGTTTGTTGTAAGCCGACTTTGTTTGGACGAAATGACTGGTTCCAAAATCAGGCATATCTATGCAAAAGCTTTGTGTTGGGTTAACAACTTTGTAGTTGAACCATAGGTGGGACTCAATACGTTAGGCTAACCGCAGAGTTTAACACGAGGCCTCTCCCGCTAATGATCAGTAGAAGATGTTCAGAATAATGTGATAATTGCATGAAAACTAGAAAGTATTGATTTTAACTACTTAAATATAACATAAATCATAGTACTAAACAAAACACATGACAACTTATCTTGATTTTCCCAAATATCATCAAATATGTCCGCAAATAAGAAGGAGCAGTTGTCTTATCGTGCATGTCTTGGTCGTTGCGTCGCTCTGGTAGTAATACATAGTACTAACTGAATGGTATCGATATATGGTGGGCAGTACTTCTACGAAAGGCAGTTCGCACAATAACGAGGCGGGTAGTTTAATCGCTATGTAGAGTTGTAGAATCACTAGTTGATCACTCTTAATACTTGGAAACAATCTCTAAATGTACGTGTCACGTTAGTATTTCGACCTACAACATTCTTAATCTACTCACGATGAGTAAATTCGTTCACATCGTTTATTGTAAGCATTAAGAAAGTATCGAAACTCAATGCATGAGTAAGTTTACGAATTAGATCAATGAGTTGACTACCTTAGAATTCGGCGACTAGCATCTGTACACATTGCCCCATGTATTTTCAGTACTGATTAAAATTTGCAAATACATGAATGCGCATATTTTGTGAAATATGAGTCTTATTCCCTTTCAAACCTACTTCGAACTACATCCCCTTTTCACTGTGGTATCAAAATTCCTCTCTACCAGATTCGAACATGGCTATGACGTCACAGGTCCAGCGAAGCCCGAGGGTCTCTTTCCCTTCTGTAGATGTCATAGCCCTGTACGATTATGATTCAGAGACTTGAGTACCTAGGCTTTATTTACATTCAAACTTACATTGAAAAATATTCCCTCTTCACTTTTTTAATCAAAATTCCTTAGTTGACCATGCAATGGAAACCTGTGGCTAAGCCTCTGTACTCGGTTCAAACATGGGTAAAATATCAGAACACAAATTTGTCAGCGGAAAACAAGGTTTTTTTCAGCGGAAAGTACCGGTTTTTTGGGAGGAACAGAATGTCTCACTGAAATGATTAGGCACATGGAAGGATTTAGGAGGATGGAGAAGATAGGATTTGGCTGTAGCAGGATAAAATGTAGCTTCGAGACTAGATTATAATTCATAACCTCATTCAGTGGGTTTGTGAACGTTAGTAACAATAGACCTAAGCCCGCGAAGTAAGAAGCCAAAATGGGAGCTGGGGTTGGGAGTTTGTTTATAGCGGTTGGTAAATACCGCAGCAAAGTGCAGATTGGACCCAAATGCTCTTCAAACAGTTTATTTCGGTAACCTTAATCAGAGTGGCGGGGTGGGGCAGAGTGGATCATGGGGCAGAGAGGATCATGGGGCACGGTGATACACTTCAAATAACTTAAAATAAATAGAATAAAAACAGTGTGTATTGCTATTTATATATTTATATACCAGAGTGGCTGCAGTACCAGACAAACTTGAAATTTCATTGTTGCTGCTCATCATTGTGTTTATACCAGGGTTTAGCCTAGTTTTACAGTTTGATGTTGATCTTTCGATTTATGCAAACCAGTTGAGGTAGGTATGGAAAAAAAAAATACTGAAAAAAAACAGAAAAGCATTAACAGTAGGCTATGGTCTGAATGTTTTGATGTTAGGCCTATATTAGTATTCATTGTTGAGTTTAGTGTGCTTATTACTATCAATTTTTTGCTGCCTGTAAGATTTGGCCTATATTATAGTTGAGTTTTAATGTGTTTATTACTCTTGCTACCAATTAAAGCAGCATTTTGCGTCCTTTTCTATGATTTTTCTCAAACTCACTGACTCCACTATGCCATAACGATATACATAACTAGCTTATCTATTTAATCCCAATTGGATCCCAATAAACCTTGTCCATAATATGAATATTTAAACACTACGAACGTCATTGGCCAGTTCGTAATACAACACCATCCTTGATTTGTGTACAGTCTATATGGCAGTTGTACCAGAGAGTTCAATTACAACTCCATGATTTTACCACCATGGTTGCACCAACGCGCAAAGTCTTGAACCTATTTTTAGCAACGGCTCATAACTAAACATGCACCTCTGATTGGTTGAATTCAAACTAGTGGGTTTGGGGGATGTGTATACGATTAATTCTATATGTGGAATTTGTCGTGGACACTTTTCTCATTATCTGCAAATATCCTTAATTACTCGCTAATTTGCTTGTCGATCTTTTCATATATGCAAAATTAGTTAGCTAAGTTGTTCTGTTTTCTTTTCTAATGATTCACTGTGCCCCATGGAGTAAGCCAGTCTGAAAAAATTGTTCGTCTGTAAAGTTGTGTGAACCAATTTCTCCCCCACCACCCGCCCCCCGCCTCTCCCCCTACATTGTGAAATTTAAATTGTTGCTAGGTAGGTGCAGGGTATTTTAGTGAATGTAGCATTCATTATATACAATCAGACATAAAAAAAAAGGTGGAGAGAAAAGTTTTTTTAGCAGTCTAAAAGTCTATTTACCAATAAAACAAGTATAATACATTTAATTAAAATAGGCGATTTATTAATAACGTTCAAAGGCAACAACAACACTTAAAGAGTTAATCATGGTTGAGCGCACTTGGGAACTACCCCCAAGGCCCTGCCCATGCCCTCTTTTCTCCCCGTAGGGACAGGCGAGGAGTCAGTTCCTGTTACCTACAGCTCTCTACTGGTTGTCGACATCCAAATTGCCCAGCATCTTTGCACATGCCCGCAGCAACCTATTCGTGGAGCGTGTCCCCTCCTCAAATTCGTCCCAATAGTTTAGTAGCTTCTCCTTGATGTTTTTCAACCCTTCCCTTTCCACTCTCTTTAATTTACCTTCTGACACAAGCAGAACTTGAAGTTTGACATAGCTGGGTGCCTCAAACATGGCCCACACAAGAGAATAAAAGGGACTCTTAGCCCCTACCTCCTTGTTAAGAGCATGGTGCCACCCTGTAAAGAAACAAGTTAAATAGTGTTATTATAATTTCTGCAACTTTTAATGTAAAAGTCTGCAACAAGTTGAGATATTAATTTAATTCCTTTGTGTAATATGACTATTAAAACAAAACAGTTAAAAAAATTAGTTAAAAGGATATAAAGTGTCAACTCCTGTCAATCAATTACCTTCTACATCATTGTTGGTCCTGGTGGATCTCCGATACATGCATCAGGTGCCCACAGTCCGTTGCCCATCCAGGTCTCCCGGATAAATGCGAAGAGGGCCTTCATTTCATCCGATGCTGCCTCCCCCGCCAGAACATCAAACTGGGGCCGGATTTGTCCCACTGGCAGCATGGGCAGAGCCATCATCTTTTTTATGAAGGACTGTGAGTCAGGTATGCCGTTCTTAAGCCCAAATTTTGCACCTAAAAAGGAAAGGTTGATAGCTTGATGAAAATACAATAACATATAACAAAACATATAAAAAAGACATATATATCTATAACCACAACTTACACAAGTAAACCTTTCGTATGAAATAATTAAATTTTCTTTGTTTACCTTTCTCCACACTGCTTGACGCCAGTGAAAATGATACCCCAGAATGGTGACATTCGTGAAGATGGATTGAGCTTCTCTCCACATTGCTGCCTCAAAATCCATCACCATCCGCCTCACTTTTGGTTCGGTAGGAAGGGCATCCTTCACTGCTTTTATAACTTTTCTGTAGCCTTTTTTTCTTCTTTGAGACATTACAGCAAAAAGCAAAGGTACTTGCTTAATGCTTCCCCCTTGCTGAATGAATGCATGCAATGAAAATAGTTGACTGAAGGGAGACCGGCAGACTTTAAAAGTGGCATCAGCGTACCTGTGAGAAGTAAAGTTAGAAACGAATTTATAACAAACAACATAAGATGGAAGGAAAGAACTCAGATGTATCATGAGATCATTAACATATTATTATTGGGTGATAATGAAAAACACTCACCAGAGCTTTGCTTTGGCCAGTAAACCAAACTGTTGCTCTGTTGAGAACAACAGATGTCGTGCCTCATCCACCCTTATGTCAGCCACCAGAAATTGCTCTGGAACGTGTTCTAACTGGAAAAACAAAGAAAAAATATATATTAAAACATAATATATATGGGAGGGGGGGGGTGGGGCAGACATTTCAAACACAAAAGTACATAAAATAAGCAATTAATACCTGCAGTTCAAAATCCAAATTCTTTGGTTCTTCCTGGCGATTCTTCCTCCGAACGGTCCTTGTTGTGTGGAGAAGTTGCTCCACACATGGCAACCCCTGGCAATTCCGTGGATCGCCTTCCGGAAGGTGTGCACTCAGTGCCTGGCAAACCAACCGACTTGGTTTCTCCTTTGGATGGTTCAGTGCAGATTGCTATTAAATGATAAAAGGAGTAATGAGATCAGAACTGAACTGACTGGGAGAAATATGAAGAGGAGTGTTTGAATCACATCTTAGCCTTAATTTCTTTGAGAAAAATGACAGTAACAGTGTATGGGCAACGACTAATCCCAAAACATATATCTATACATAATTATATCCAACAGCTAGTACCTTTATTTCCTTTCTTATTCTTGCCACACTTTCTGACCCCTGCATTGCCTCGTGTAGGTGACCCTTCTGGCTCCTGGTGAATGTATCTCCAGTTTGTTTCACACTGACAGGGCAGTAGGGGATGTCCTTCGAACGAACAGGGCATCTCCATTTAATTGATCCATCTGAAAAACAAACCAAATTTATTTGATAATATATTCTCCTATTAAGAATTTTGGTAGCCTTTTAGATTTCCAATGATTTTAATTGCAGAAAAGGCAAACATTGCATGTAAAAAATACACACACGCATAAAAATGGTGCACTTCATGTGAATTTAGCCTACCTTTATTTATAATCCTCAAAATGTAGGAGTAACCCAGGCTGTCAAATATTTTCTTCTTGCCTCTTGTTGAGCCGCCTTCTAGGATGGTGTACCTAATCGGAGTGTCCAAGGCAACGTCCGGAGTAGGGTCTGGTTGTTCCTGTGTATGAAATTGAAAGATATATTTAAAGCATTGAAATATATGTTTAAAGCATTGAAATTATGTTGTGGTCTTGTAATTTTAGTTTTGTATATAAATATCACATACTACAACTGACCTCGACATCCAAATGACTCTCGTCGTTACTTGTTCCAGGCTCAACATCCTCCCCAACAGCCTCACTCAACTGGACGGCATCACGTTGTTCTTCCTTGCAGGGAGCACATGTCCAGTAAAAGTTTCGCTGGGATCGAACCAATGCTAGATACTCCCTGCGACCCATTACTGAAGAATAAAGTGGAAAAAAAGAAAGTGAAAACAGTACGGAGGAGCTTCCCCAAATTGAAAAAAAAAATTGAAGAAATACACTGTAAACACAACTTCGTCCAGCCGACTAAAAAAAATTAGTCCAGATGTTGTCTGAATTGACGAAGTTTTATTAGTCATTCTTAGTTCCCTGACTAAGTTATATTAGTCACATGACAAACATTATCTAGTCCTACTGACCAGCTTTTTTTAGTCCTGCAGCGGTGTCTGAATTGACCTATCTTTTTAGTCCAGCGACTAATTACTAGTCATGCGAACCTCGACTAACGATAATTAGTCATGATGAAAGGATATTTGAATGGTCCTAAATCATGAAATTCCTGAGAAAAAAATTGTTTGTTGGTAGTTTTAAAATTCAAACTTGACAAAATTCGAAAAAGTAATCTGATAAATTGAAATATGTGTACACATGCAACTGCAGAACAGTAAAATTAGTCTTCTTGTCTCATAAGAAGAAAACGGACTGGTTATTTAATTACAGCAACAATCAAGTACCATGCTTAGTTAAGAAGTTATAAGAAAATTAAAAACAAACGCACATTTTCTGATTTAACAACAAAACTGTATTATAAACTTCCTAACAAGGTAGAATATTAGTGGAACAGTTTACAGAACATTTTTAAAATAAAACAACTGCTTAATAGACAATAGTTAATTGCATAATCATGAACGTTTCTTGTTTTGGCAAGTTGGGCATAGTGCAACGTTTAAGCTCGCTATATTTTTTGAGGGAGACAGTAACTGAACAAAAGGAATATCTAGCACACGTTGATTGCAAATTGACACCCATGTCATAGTAAATAAATGACACATAACAAACATAACACCCGTCATTTTATATCAAGTTCTAATTAAACCACTGAGGGAAAAAAAATAAATAAAAAATAAACCTAATTGCACAATCTTAAAAACCGCATCAGAGATGCAGAATGTTTTTGAAAGTCTATATAAGAGGTACCATTTAAAATAATAGAAAAATATAATCACACATATGTCCCTCACAAAACTCTTCATAGTTTTCAGGTCTATTCATATCAGTTGAAAGAGGGCAAGGCATTTCCATTTTGGCAAGGCATGTGAAGTTCTACACCATGTAAAAACTAACAAGGCATGTAACAACTGATGAAGTATGTAAAAAAATGGGACGGCAGAGACTGGCAAAGAGAAGGAATATCTTAACTTAAATGCTATACAACAAAACTGACAAGGTGCATCAAAACGTTTAATAAATATACCATCTTTTCCAGTTCAAGTAATAGCCACGATGAACATATTTACAAGTGAAAATTGAAGAATACCTCTTTGCTGAAAGTAGAAAAGGTTATTAATGAAAACGAGAGCTGGTATTGACAATACTTTGAAAAACTTTTGGACGGATATAGGAAAATTTGTAAGGAAATGAATACAAACGTTTTTTCCCCAGGCAACTATGGAAACATCATTTTTTTCCCCTGAGAACAAAAAGTTTAAAGGTATGTTTTCATGGTCATATCCATACCACAAAACACATTATTACAACCAGCAGATACTATAAAAGTAAATTGAAAATATAGATTTCTTAACCTTTATGCTTATCGGTACATATTTGGTTTCAAGTTACAAAAGTCTTAGCATAAAGCCTGATACTTTAGTTGAAAAGATATTCTGTTTCAAGCTACAAAAGTCTTAGCATAAAACCTGATTCTTTAGTTAAAAAATTATTCCCCCAGAATAGAAACAATTTCCTCAAAGGAATAAAGGGAGATGCACTGTTCAACTTTACTCGTTCAGCATTTATTTTGTCCAATATTATTAACGCTACCCCCTCCCCTAAGGTAATAAAGACAAAACTTACATTCCATTAGACTGGTTAATGATATTAAGCATCAATATGCCCCTCCCTATCTTTGTAAAATCACATCAAAGTTGACCTCATTACATGTAATACGTAAACTTCATTTACTTTGTGCAAGTGCCTTGTTAACTTTATCGAGAATTTTCACTATGGTTTTATCAATCGGCAAGGTATCCTGGATGTTAAGAATGACTCGCTGAAAAAATGTAAAGTCTTCCTCAAACAGGTAGGGTAGGCCAAATTCAGACAGTAAAATGCAGCCAAATAGTGGGCGACGGCCGCTAAAAATGTGTCAGCAGTTGAAATTTGAATGGTGTCTACCACAATCTTGTATTGGATATCACATTCAACACCACTTTTCATGATGAACACTGGAAGGTCTGTCGTTTCCTGAAACAAAATATAAACAAATTTCCAAATTTCATGTAAAATATCAAAATAGTTATAAAAGACATTTTAAACCAAAAGATTAATTTATATGAATAGCAGCAGCCACAATAGCACAACAGTGGTTATCCCACTGTGCCTTTTTAATCTCTCAAATGGAGCCTATATTAATGCACTTGTCAATTGAATGACTCACTCCATTAACCCAGGACAGGGTCAGTCAAATGTGGGTAATTGACACTGAAAAAAGTGACTCACATGTGCGTCATTTTATCAAAATTTTGCACAGGAGTGACTCTGGGGTGGGTCATTTTAGCTGAGATAAACAATAAAAAACATAAAATTTTGTGTCAACATTGTGACTGACGGGTGCGTCATCTTACATGAGATGTTAGTTGTAAATGTGACTGATGGGTGCGTCAATGTACGCAATTGCTGACTCACATTGGGTCAATGATTGACCATGTCCGGGGTTAGTGGGGTGAGACATTCAATTGACAAGTGTATAATGCTTACTATACGTACTACCGAAATAAAATTCAGGCAGAAAATATTGGGAAATATTTGTGAAAACAATATTTTGGAAATCTTGGATTGGCCCATGCCTATTTTTTAATTTTTTTTATCCTGACTTAAGCACTTACCTACGGTCTAAACTTCACTTAACATAAATATACCTATAACAAAAATCTTAAAAAAAACAACACCATATTGACGTTAACACATATTGATCAATAGTAGCTGGATAAATACTATTCCAGAAGCCATGTCACACTCACAGTAAACACCCCACATTCTTTTTTTTCTAAATTTTAGGGCTTTTAAGAACATACATGTCAAAGGACACATTACCCGAAGGTCTTGGGTTGTGAGGATTTAAAACTACCCCAACGTGGCCCAAACACAAGACAACACAAATACAATTTTTAGACATGTTTATTGAGCTTGTATCATGTATATAAAAACAAAACATGGCGGAGCGCCAGGGAGCGACGTGGTTTATATGTATAGGCATATATATATAAGTAAGTAGAAAAATAAAAAAAATAAAAACAACATTGCCCTCATTAGAATTATGGCCCTTGCTAACCTCTCAAGCTGAAACTTGCGATACAGCCATATGACAAAATTGAATTGAATAGTAATATCCCGGGTGAATTTCATACTATCAGCACAATATAAAATTATCAAAAGGCTTAAAGCGCCATGCAAAGATAACTTACGGAGGGTCTTCGGTTCAAACTCCTCGTTTTGTGACCCAAAACGAAATTAATGCTGCAAGACATATTTAATGGAACAACCTTTAATCTAAAACATATCTAAATCAGCAAAAATCGACCAAAATCAAAGTACAAATTAATTTTGTATACTTTAGCAATTTTTTTAGCAGAACAATGCAAAGTATATACAGCGTGAGTACATATGGTAAACTACATTTGCCCTTTCTACGTCACGAAGGGCCCTGTTCAAAGTGTTTTTGGAATATCCATCTGGAAAGTTTAAACATTCGTTTCTCTAAAAAAAGCAACTTGAGCATTTTGATATTTAGGTAACATACTCATCAAATTATGCTCTTTTTTTAAGATACTTTTCAATGGCCACCAGACAATTCCTTTAAGATATTTTAAAACAGTCCTTCATCAAAGGGGCCAGGAGGGCACATTTGCTACTTGAGAAGAAAAAAGCCACAGTGCTTACACGGCTCCCCTGATTGTAGTGTACAGCACAACACAACGCACATCACTTTCAGAATTTGACATTTCAAATACATCTCAATAGTTTAATTGAAGGTGGTCTGACTGGTCTCTATTTTCTTTACATTTTTAACATTTACAAATCGAGCCTTATAAAAAATATCATGGTTCAGCGCCTGGGGAACTGCCCCCCGAGGCCCTGCCCATGCCCTCTTTTAGTCCCGTAGGATCAGGCGAGGAGTTAGTTCCTTTTCATACCAGAGGTGTTCATTGGCATTTACACATCCTTGGTCCCGAACAGACGGGAAGCAGCCCCTAGGAGTCGATCGGTTGACCGTAAGCCTTCTTGGTACTCAGTCCAGTACTTTGTTAGTCTTGCCTGGACCGACTTGGCGATGGCCTTTTGTATCCGGCGCAGCTTCCCCTCTGATACCAGGAGCACTTGTACCTTCACAAAGCTGGCGTCGGCATGGAGTGCTGGTATCAGCTCGTAGAGAGGTTTCTTTGGACCTACTCTACTGTTGAGTGAATGATGCCACCCTATATGAATTGAATGAAACAAATATATGTTGATGGTGAAGGCTTTTACCATATATGGTGGACTACATTTTAGGCTTGGGTTATTTGTTTGTTTGGTTTAGAAGGCATACTTTTGACGTTTATTGTTTTGAACACTAAACACAGAGATGGCAGTGTGCAATGAAACTTCAGTATGCAATGAAACCAGCTAGACGAAAGGGCCATAAAGGGTTATGATTTGGAGATTTCGGGTCAAAGAGATGAAAATGTTACAACAGCGATTTTTTTTTTCGCAGTTGTTCCCACCACGTTTACGCAACTTAAACGATCGCAATTATAAAATAACTGTGTTTGTGCTCATCTTGACTCATACTGGTAGCCCCACAATCACAAACACTTTGTAAAATATTTCCAGGTAAGGAGGGAACACACCCTCCCCTTAGACCCCTCCCCCAGGACGGCGATCAATAAATTTCATTTTTTTTTCTGAATAATAAGCTATATGCATGACATTGACTGTTGATCTACCCACCTTTCTCCACACGGCCTGTCTCCAGTGGAAATTGCACCCGTTCACTGTGACATCCGGGAAGCAGGACATCAACGCCCTCCACATCGCTGCCTCGAAGTCCACCATGACACGTCGTACGTTTGGCTCTGACGGCATAGCTCTCTTCAGGGCCCGTA
>JAIPMN010016628.1:0-11661 GCA_020650975.1 Apostichopus californicus
ATTTACACCGGAATATACCTTTAAGAAGTAGCGAATCTTGATGGGAATTTTCCAACATCATCTTTAAGTAACAGGCTGATGTACAAACTGACACATCAGTCCAAGTGTGAAATGTTATCCAACATTATCAAATGACAGAGAAATCTGCAAAGGGGTCTAGAAGATTGGCAATTTTTGCACTTCTTAAGACACAATGTTTACAACATTTGTCAGGTTTCAACATCGTTGACCTCAACTTATCTTTAATAAACAAAAGTGTTAGAGATTCTAAGAACAATGCACCTTCCATGTGAAAACTCTTTCAAAGTTACTATTGCTCTGATGTAAAACATTCCACATTTTGCCATCTGCTGAACTTACATGACCTTTGAGTGCCACTAATACAATCACAACCTTGTACTCACAATAGGGAAGCTATACATCCATAGTATCAGGTTTGTAAACATTAATACTGTTGTTGAGATATTATGTTGCCAAAGTACGGCGACATACACGCACACACATATGCTGACATGACTGCATATGTTACTGTAATTGTTTGCCTATTAAAGGCAAGTATACCAATATGGACGTAGTCACATAGAGTATATATAAATATACATAACCATATTATACAGAGAGGAGAATATTTCATGTAACTCCTACAGGTGTAATTACAGTTATAGTCCTGTGTTTATAAGCTCTGACTGTAAATAACAGTTTGTACAAAATGCCTCACAGACTTCCACACCCCCTCTCAGGTGAATAAATTCCTGGGTACAGCACCACTGGTGATATGATGTTCATATTCATCATTATTTGCTTACAATAACCCACATGTTTTCAGTCATTATTCTGGGCACATTGTTGCTTGAACTACAGGATTTTTACTTCTGAATTCTCTGGCAAGTTTCGCACATTTTTCATTTCCTTGTTCTGTTAGGGCATTTTCCAATTTTGTGATGTTTGTGGGAGTTATCAGTGATTTTTGGGTCAGTTTCTCTAACAAAAGAGTTCCTGGTTTTTTGTGCTTCTTGATATCAGAGATTCCTTCCTCGGGAATATGGAAAATAGTTGCCAGCAGGGTAGATTGGTCTACATCAAGATGTTCTGATAAGTT
Source organism: Apostichopus californicus (assembly GCA_020650975.1). Taxonomy (NCBI): domain Eukaryota; kingdom Metazoa; phylum Echinodermata; class Holothuroidea; order Aspidochirotida; family Stichopodidae; genus Apostichopus; species Apostichopus californicus. The sequence continues at coordinate 1,100 of JAIPMN010016628.1, forward strand.
CTGCTTTAGCTGATCAAAAGATTTGATGATGGCTGTGAGGTTGAAAGAAAAGGAAATTGCAAATACATTACTCTACATACAGTGAATTCAGCAGAACCTGTTTCATACAAACAATATTCAGGATTGTGAGACAACAGTGATGTGTTTCTAACACACACTGGCAAAATAAACCTTAAAAGCTCAGAATGTTCAATGATCCTAAATATAAAATCTGATTCAACTCCAGAATGTATATTTTGAAACAGGTGGTTGTATTTCATTAATTGTTATTTTTCACTGCAGTGAGACTGTATTACAGTATATATACCCAGTCTTTAAGTGTGTTGCTTTGTAAAAACTGATGTTTGCTTAATATCAAATATTGCAAATAGCTGATAGTTAGTCTACCAGTTGTCATGGCAACTGCAGCCTGGACTCCTCTATGCAAAGTAGGATTAGGTGTACACATCTCATATGTAAGGATTGTAAAGCAAAAATCAACACGTTACATATAACCTACAATTAATTAACATACCTTTAAATTATAATAACGTTATTAAATACTCACATTCAGGTAGGGCGAGCTGGAATGGAGATGTGATTTGGTAAATATGTAGTAATTTGTCAATCTGTGAAGAGGAATTGAAGAGGAAAGCTTGTTGATCTCCTACAAAATAAGTTTGTGCATATCTCACCTTTATCATTTGACAGTGTGTATCAAAACGTGGTTTAAGTGATAATGTTTAGATATGCTAATTAGTACTAACTGTTTAGGATATTTTATATGTATTACATTTGTACTATGAAGAGAGATTGTCATAAGGCTTTTTTGTGTGTAAAATTGTAACATAATATTCAAACCTGCATAATGGAAATTCGTTCATCAATTTAGGCATACGAAGTAGCGATTTCAATAGAAATAGAAACATGACTAAACTAGAGAATTAAACTACACAAAACAAATATAATACAAGGTTAACATAAAAGGCGTCTCAGTAGTTAAGATAAATCCAAAGTGAAACGTTAAATTCCTTGTATTCATTTTTATCTATGTGTTCATTTAAACCAAATATCAAGTTACCTGCAACTGAATATTAAGCTGGAAAAGATTCTCGGACATTCCATATCTTGCTTCTATTTCCAGATTGACAGTATCTTTGATCCCTTTATTCTGAAGATGGAATTCTACCTTGTATCTGTTCTTTAACCATAGGGTTTCCATAGTAACATCCTTGAAGAGAGAAATTAGGAGATGATTACTTAGTCATTTATAAACCTTTTGAGAGTCTTACACATGGTGGTCAAGTTGTAAGGGCAATGGGCTTGCAATTTAGCGAATGCAGGTGCCAGTACTGGTCTACTGGAATGTTACGATCTGGCCTTAGGCAAGGGAAATAACTTCAATTGCCTGTCTTCATCCAGGTGTATACATTCACCCGATACTCATGGCTAGTACAGTGACTACTGTCCATGTTCCACAACCGTGCATCAGTAACTACTGCGCTGTGTTCGCAACACGGTAAAACATGTGTTACAGTTGGCACAGTAATTACTGAAAAGCTGTTACTCGTTGAACTACGAGTCCGACATTAAAAATTTGCAATAATTTCATTTTTTTTTTAAATTTATTAAAACTTTAAACTTTAAATTTTGAAATTTGCAGTAAGAAAAAACTTGCATTAAATACTGTGCCGCCTGTAACACATGTTACCGTGTTACGAATACAACGCAGAAGTTACTGATGCACGGTTGTGAAACATGAACAGTAGTTACTGTACTAGCTATGAGTATAGGCTGATACATTGGAAAATGCAAGGTTATTTGTAAATATAGCTGTGTCCTTGACTTTGACTATACCCATGTCCCCCAGTGGACAAATACATGGTAAACTGAAGTACTCTATGACCAACTAATGGAATTATGCATATTTCAATATATTGGCATTGTAAAGTAATTTGACAATGCTTTGGTATTCAGGCAAGACTATAAACTATCAACTTCATGTTCTAATCAGCTCTTATAAGATTGAACAGAATGATTATTCGTATAAGCCAAAAAAAATTAAGAGACCATAACAGTTACACACATTTCAAAGTATTTATATAATCAACACATGGACATTCAATGAGGATGGAATGAATGACTAGTCCAGAGTAAAATCAACTGTTTGGACAACTGCAGCTGGGACCATCTGACCCCTTTTTATTCATTGAATATCATAGGAAATGACAGGAGACAAGTTTAAAATTCAAAACATATGCTAACACCATCTACGTACCACGCAACAGTACATATAACTATTCTTCCAACAAATGCAAATTACTACCTGTGGAACAGGAAGTAGCTGCTTTCTTGACATGTTGCCAACAAATAAATAAGTATATTTAACAAATATTACTAACCACTTTTCTAGGATGTGGATTACACTGTGATGTGCCTGAGTTAGTGCTAACATGTAAAGTTGAAGTCATAGATGTGAGTACAACACACACAGGATCATAGATTATGGTTCCCTTTTGCTGGTAGATTTCTTCATGGATAAGACTCTAAAAATAAAACAATTGCAGATTATACTATTATTATTTATGTAAATATTAACATGAATATCCCTGCACACACTGCTTAGTTGTCCTATGTATGACCAGGAAGCAAACCAGCTCCCCGGTATGGCCCTATCTGGGATGGCCATTGTTTGATAAATAACGGAGATGTAATTAATATATACTATAATGGAGTGTCTGGTATGATGCATTGTCAAAGACCATTGATAGTATGACAGCCTTTGTTCTGAAATATAAATCATTGCTGTTTAGTCTTTGACACCTGGTCAAGGTATGTTTTATAAATGTGTCTGTAATTACAAAACTTGTTGCCAGGTGTCAATGTTCTACAACAATAAAGTATTGAAGATTCAATTGTAGTTATAGTTTTCAACCATTAATGACCACAGACTGCCTTAACCAGCTTATCTCACTTGACCCTTCCCTTAACTATATCTTCACAAGTTGACTGTCAGAGAGGTTTGACCCTGCAGGGTGCATCAAGCTAGAACTATTTCATTTCCGTCGCTAATATGGTTAACAATGTATAAAACCTGTATAATTCTGTGTATTAATCGTGTGTCATTCAGAAAGGCTGATAACTGGAATCCATGAGATCATGAGCAATACCACTTAAGCTGACAAAATCTGCCACTTACTTTATGTTCCAGTGTGTCATCATTATGAAACCAAAGATTGATTGTCAGTTGATCCCCCGAACCAGAAACTCTGTTTATAATCGGTAAAATACAAACACGCTTCCTCATCTTAGGTATGGAAGGGACATGAAGACCAATGAGACAGGGTTTCTGAGCTTCAACTTCAAAGTGCTGGCTATTCATAGAGCAGATGAGGTGTTTCCTGTCTAAGCTCCATTTGACAGATTTATCTGAAGAAAAGTTTGAACAAATTTTGCTAGTAAGTTTTTATAACATGATGAAAGGTAGAACACCAATCCTAAACTATACCATAGATGACTTTAAAGAGACAGTCGGGTGATAGAAAATGCAGCACTGCATATATAGAATATCAAAATAGAATAATATCATGTTTCTACCACCCAGTCGGGTGGTAGAAAATGCAGCACTGCATATATAGAATATCAAAATAGAATAATATCATGTTTCTAACTCTATGTATGGATGCAAGGTCACTAGATAAAACCCTGAAGTTTAACACAGCTCGAAGGGTACGATTTCACTTTGGTATTGTTGTTTATTTCTCCCTAAAATGTGCAACATTTGAGAAGGTACAACTAATACGAGAAAGGTTCCTTGAAATGTAGATGATTTGTCTGGACATAACCACCTTCTTGAGATATTGACTTCTACATTACACAGAACCAGAAAGTTTAGTAATTTTCTTCTCAATATTGTGTTTGTGTACCAGGTGGTTTCACATATCAAGTGTGACTTTCATTCCAGCTTTACTTTAGCAGTTATGAAGGTTTGGAAGGTTTTCAAGCTTTGACACATATTGACTACAAATGACCATTTGACCAGCACAACACACTTTAACATACCCCAGCGAATCTAAATAGTACAAACGAAGTTCACACAACCTTTTTTGAATCATTGTGCTTACAAAGTTTCAGACTTTGACCTTTACAGAAAAGCAGGGTATTTGTATATTCATTTGATATGGAACCACACACACACAGTGTCAAATAACACCATTATGCACTTTTTGGCCTATCATGTTTACAAGTCAAGAGGTGGTACACACAAGCTCATATACATACTTCTGTTGATGATACAAATTTTAGTGACAATATATACGTTTACTGGGGTAGAAAAACACGGCAAACGAAGAAAAACAGACCTGTTTGTAATATGCCAGAGTACACATCAATACCCATCTGGTTAGTTGTAGTTAAAGCACAGTGTGGAATGATCAAGGTGACAGGCTTGTGTAAGGTAAGGCTTTCTGGGCCAAATTTCACAAAGGGGGTCAACCTCGGACTCTTGTTTGAGAAAGGTCCTTTAATGGCAGGTTCAGTAGAAACCCACAGACTAACAATCCTTCCAGTGTGTAGTGCCCCAGCTGGTACACGCAGGCTAACACCTGCAATAAACATCTCTCCTCCACGCTGATCAAAGTATTGTTCTTTATAAAGATTTGACCCTGGGAACAAAGGAAGTCTCTCTGTAGGAGAAAAGTAATATATATCATGTGAAAGGAAAGTATTTTGCAACTATCATTAAACATCTGTTAATTACATATACTGTTTCAATTCACAGTATGAAAATAGCCTCTCTTACCCAACACTGCTTCTATTGGATATTTTTTACAATAATGAAGAATCAAACCATACTTTAATGTGGAAGAGTGAACATTAGACATGTTAGACAAGTGATTCATGGAAATAGATATTGAAGATAATTTTTCATTAACGGTAACAAGAATTAGGTTTATTTACCGCATCTAAATTATATCTCTATTTTTCAGCTATTTTGTGCGTAATAATCCTACAAAAATAAATAACAAAATCCTTTTCCTTCCATGAACACTGAAACAGCCATGGGCATGAAATGTGGTCATAAAATTTCATATAGGATTGAGGTAAATTATATCAGGAAGACATAAATAAGAAATACCCATGTAGCTGACTATGTGGGTATCTTTACCATGCTCTTCCTTAGCAAGCAGCAATATCCGTCTTCCCAAGTCCAGTTTTCCATGAGACAATTTCAAGGCTCTTTGGACATCCAGTGTTTTGTACCCCTCTTCTATCAAAATTTTGAAATTTACTGATAAGTTTAATTCCATTTTTGACATGACTACCTGTTTCTCTGGAGCTTTTACCTGAAAGAATAATGTTGAAATATTAAAAATTGTTTATAAAATTCACATTTTTTTATCATCCTTTCATGAAGATAGAAAACTAATTACTGCATTTGATTTGGCTTAGTAAATTTCTACACAGACTTCCTGTACATTTGATCTCTACTAACTTCAGGTAAGCAGAAACTGTTACAATTAGTGAAAGGAAACATTTCAGACAGACTTGCATGAGAGAAAAAAGATACTTTTCATATCAGAAAGTACAGTCTGTACTAGGCCTTCTAACCTTCTACGATCTTGATTTTATGCAAAAGTGACTTTGGTTTTGCTTTCACGCTTAAAGTGTTAAGTCTTAATAAGGTTTTACAAAGCACAAACCATTTTCTTATCATCTTTCTCTCCTTCGTTTTCCTTTCCATTCTTCTCCTGTGACGTATCAATGTACTCCTGCACCAGTCTTGCCACCTTATTAAAGTGAATGCCTTTCAATCCTTCATGCAGTCTGATCATTCTATTTGGCATGATGAGCTCTCTTTCATCCAATATTTTCATCAGCATCTTTCCAGATTCTGCTGCTTCCTGAATTGTTTCATTTTCTGCTGGTGTGAGCCCAAAGACCATACCTAGCTGTTTACAATGTTGTTTATCCAGAAGCTTTGCAATGTCTCCTCTCAACTTTTCATATTTGTCTAATTCTGAAAGTGAGGACAACAACATCCACATTACATTCATATCAGAGAAAAGACTAGATTCGCATGTATAACTAAGAGTGCATGAATCACAGGCTTCTTGTGTGCCAGGTTTGAACAATGAGCAATGTTCACAACTAACATGCACAAGTATACAACTGGCCCACAAGAAGCATGCAACCTGCATGGAGAACATTGGTATACAAGTCAACCTCTGATGCGTGCACACAATAAATTGGTTAAGTATACTGTCCACAAGTTGCGTGCAACTTTTTTAACTTTTAGCCCTCGTCTTGTGCATAAATTCTAGTCTTGTTTACAGTTTCACTTTCAAAAGTAGCTTCGAGCTACAAAGTAGTTTTTTGATTAAATGTTTCCCAATAACCTTAGTTGTAATAAGTGACACTCAGGTGTGTCTACTTCTAAAACCAAATGCTATTATATGTTCACGTATACTTAGACACTCACCTGGGTCCATGTTCTGTATGTTTGCATACTTTTTCATCTCCACTAATACACGCTTACCTGGTGCATGTCTAGGATAATGACTATTCATTTTAGTTTTTGTTCCAACTTCACTTTAGATGCAGGTTAGTGTGGACTTATAAAACCCCAAGTCCAACCATTCGTTAAAATTCCACTTAATAACTCACCTAGATGTAGTTCTCTAAAAAGAATATCCTGGCTTTTTGGAGATAAGAGAATGTTTTTCACCTGAAGAAAAACAAAAATGACAACATACTTCATTTATGGAGTATTTAATTTGAACCTAAGATACCCACAAAACAAAGTTTCCAATAACTGTTGACCTGTGCATAGCATTAAACACTTGTGATATGTACATTGTTTTCAGCATTTCACTGCATTTTGAGTTAAATATTTTTACAAAGCAACACCAAAGACTCCAAAAACGGTTTAAAAATAAGAAACTTAGGTACACCAGTGAGTGACTGAAAAAGATATTGTCATCCACCATGAGTTTTACAAAGAAAAGGATCCATGAGAGAACATGCCAACAAATAACTAGAATTCTGTCACAGCACTATATACTTTATTCAGTGAGCCTGAAAACAGTTGCAAGACTTCCAACATACAGGACATTACTAAGCAAAAAAAAAGATCAGCAGAGAGAAGATGCCACTTAATATTACATAATGAAGAAACATATGAGAACTAAAATAGCTGGAAGACAATCAGCAGACATAACTCACCTTTGTTTGGAGGATAAAGGCTGTCTGGTTCTTTTCATGTTGTGATACTTTCAACTTCACATCAACCATGTCAGTGCCTCCATCGTTGTTTCTTTTAAGTCTGAACTGATGAGAGACTCTACTGGCAGCACAGAGGTGATCAATGTCTACATGCTAATGGATAAAAGATATTGAAAATCAATTATACTAAGGATGAGAATGCTTGATATGTATTCAAAGAAACAATGCCACATACATACAAAAGAATTATGGAAAAACTGGTCAGGAACTCCCAAGACATGTGGCCATGTAAAACATCCTTAGATTTCATGGGCAGGTAATGAAGATTACACTCTTTATTTTAATAAAGAATTCCATAACAACATTCAGCTTTATTATGTCCCATGGGATAGGAACCCTTCAGAAATATAGTCGAGCCATGGATGTTCATGTGATTGTAGATGTATACCAGCTATATCAATCCTTCTGTTTTCGATGAGTGTTCAGAGAATTACTAGGAAGGCATGTAATTGTCTCACTCATTCCTGCTCACAGGACAGCCACCTTATTAACATCCCACTCCAGCAACTGAGAGTTTGCCACATCATCTCAACAATAATTTAAAATACAAAGTGAGGTGAATTAAAGACATTCCAATTGATCATCACCTGAGTGCAGCCATGGTGTGTGAAACTTTTTATTAAACCATGTGAAACAATATAAGACCGAACTTCACAATTCATGAACCGAAAATGCCAACCCTAACAAAATTCTGCTCAACAACACTGCCCACCAAAAGTTTTGCATATAGTTTCTGGTCCCTGTTGGGTTTTTTTATAACCAGAAATTAATAGTTGTACGGCCAAAATTCTAACCACTACAACATTTTTATCCACTTCAGGTAACCAATCCTTAACTACAAGTCTTACATGTAATGTTAGGAGACAAATTTGAATAGCATTGGTGATTACAAACCTTTGTTGATTCTTCCTTTATCATATGGTAACTATCACCGGGCGATGACATCATCAGATCAATGTAAGAAGCAGAATCTCTGCCGTCATTCAATGTCCGGGTAACTGGAAATGTTGTATAGTTTCCTAGACTCAGTTTGGTTTGGTAGTCTTTTAACAACAACTAAAACATAAGAACATGGAATAGTTAATTAATCAAGTAGTCACTTATGCAATTTGTTGTGCGGCTTCAGTATTCTTCATCAATACTGCATTAGCAAGTAACAGCTGTAACGTCTGTTCCCTTAAATGAATAAAATTACCAATTAATGTTGCTTGTTTCTATCAGATCCTCTTCCTTGTTGCAAATTAAGCGTAAATGTTTGTATTTCAAATGTAACAGTGTTTTCCTTTTTATATGCTATTGTGAATCAATAAATATGTCACACAAATGCACCCTTATCCAATCACTTCATAATTTGCCAGTATAACATGATCAAATTCATCTTACAAATCATGAAAGAAAGCAAGATTCCCAGTATCCGACTTATATATCACAGTACAAAGCAGAATTCACCTCAAACTGCTACAGATATCACCATGGTAACAGGAGATTGTCCTCACCTTGTATTCTTCATCACTGTCCTTACAGAAACAAACGGTTATTAAGACATCATCTTTGGCATCCAGTATCCCATCGATAAATGGAACAATACGGAATATATACTTCTGTTCCGTTTTTTGGCTGACTAAATTAACAAAGACGTAGCTCAGGGTTTTAATATCAAGACTGATCTTCTCCGGGTCTAGCTTCCAATCAACAGATTTCTCTTCAGTCCAAGTGATTTCACCTATGATAAGTAATAGTATACAAAATATATTACTTGGTAATCCTAAATACAGTAAATATCAATAGATTATTAAGTAAGATATATTTTACCATCATCATACTGAATCATACTGATTCTGAGTATCTAACTAATTTTACTTCTTCAGGTAAATTAATCAAATGCATTTAAAGTGCTCTTTGTTCACCATCTTTACCTTCTTGTAAATGTTCTTTTCTTTTCAGACCAGTGAAGATGACAACAGCATGTCGATCTGGCTCAGGGATAATAGCCGAGTGAGGAATAGTCAGCTGGGCTGGCTTGTTGAGGGCGAGTCCTTCTGGCTCTAGTTTTATCAGGGGTGTCATTCTGCCTCTACGAGCACTTCCAGGGAGGTGTATGGTGGGATCATAAATCACTTTAACAGAAATTACACTTTCATAGGATAAAGCGTCTTCAGGAATAGTCAGATGTACCCCCATGACGCTAATAGTTCCACCTTCACACTTTATCCTGTGTTCAATGTATGAGTGATTCTGCCTCATTTCAAATATTTTTGAATGTTTTTCTTGTTTTGGTAGTTCTTCTCTCTTTGTTCTCTCCATCAAACTCTCCTTACTACGGTCATAATCTTCCCCTTTTTTTCCATCAGAAGCTTGTGATGGAGTTGATCCATCATCAGGGACAAATTTGACATTTTCATCTAAAAATATAATAATAGAAACACAATCACTAGTAACTGAAGCTTTGATATAGAAAACCAGAATACAAAACTGCAGTGTAGTTTTGATCATGTAACATGTGCAGTTTTCTTCATTAATCTGACATAATGTATAGTGAGGGTCTACAACATACTTGATCTTACAGTTATACAGTGAAAAGCAGTGTTATGTGACAAACAATAAATTCATAATGACACAGGCTGTCCTGAAATGACCGTTGACCTGAACAACAGGCTTCTGGTACTAAATGTAATAAATACATCAACATACTAAATATGACATCTGTCCTGTTGAAATATTGTGTAAAGCATGGTTTTCACAATTTGACCCCTGGTGCACTCAATTGACCATTGACCTCTGCCCACAACATTAGGCTTCTTGTACTCAATGTGGTACAATTACATACCAAAAAATGCGATCTGTCCAAGCTTCCCTTGTAATATTATGTTTAAGAAAACAGGTGAGAGGGGATTGAAGTAAACATTTTGCATTTGTCTACTTCAAATGACCTTTGACCTTGTCCAAAAGCAATAATAGGCCCCTTACATTTGATATGGTACATCTACAAACCAAAAAAGATGGCCGCCGGGGTTGGACGTTTGATTTTATTTCTTTGCGTTATATTTTTTCGCTTCCTACTTAAATATTATATATTTTTGTATCCAATTCTTGCCAATGAGGACAAATCATATCAGACGCATCCTTACCCAAGTTTTACGTATTCTGCAGCCTTAACTGTTGAAGGATGCCGTGTTTCCAGCATTGATATCATCGTGTATCCCATCCTAAATAGGCCTAACGTTAGGCTTTGCACTGATTCCAGTACACACGTACGTACTATTAATGGCCATAGACATAACGTTCAGCCTAGTGTTATT